>CM057343.1:207116223-207302509 GCA_030015575.1 Agapanthus africanus
CAATACCGCACGTATAAGATCGAATCCTGCCATATCTCCATACAGTCTCTACAGCATTTCGCCCGAAACTTGAGAAACTGTCTGTGGGGGGCTCTAAAGACTCGTCAATACTTTGGCTGTGGATTTCACCACTAGCACGTCAGAGGTATTAGCCATACGTAACGGGCTACCAGGTATTGACCAAAAAAGGACGTCGATGAGAGAACTCATCCTGACACCCTACTGAGCCTATCAGTGACAATATCCGTATAGTCCGGTCCGTTCATCTATGAGCATTGCATGGCGGGCCGAGGGGGTTGGTAATAGTCAGACCCCCAAAAGCGGTACAAGTCGTGTCGGAGTGTAGCCTAGAACACCTTGAGATACTACTGGAATACCTACCAGTAAATCTCCTGCCTTGGCCAAGGACTTTGTGTAATGGCTCTCCTAGACACAGCGCGACCTCACCCCCAATACCGGGAGAGACGAACCCCTGCAGATCCGCTCACTGCCTCCATGTGGCTCGAGACTGTACCCAACTAAAACCTGTTTGCACGACTCCTTTGAGCCGTGGTAGGGTAGTAATCAAAGTACAGTGGGAACTCACTCGAGACAAATGACGATCTCAGGTCGATGAACTAATCTGTACACATGTCACCAGTGAACTGCTATCTGACGTCAGGTATAAGACCAACTAGCATGTTCCCGGCGAGTCCTGTCCGGTGTACTCATAACCCAATGAGCATCTTTATACATCTTAGGTGAACCAACTGACACCAGTTGCTTGTGAGACCGGTCACCACCACTCGTCGGAGTCTCGACTGTATACACTAGTCTACTCCGGAGTATCGATCCCCTGTCTCGAAAACTCCCACGACTAGGGACCTTTTAAGGATGTGCTTATAGACCCCAGCTCCCACGTATATGATCGCCATCATACTGCTGGCCGTCAAGAAAGAATCCTAAGGGCTCTATCAACTCGCAATAGTGACCAGTAAGGCCACCTAAAGCAGTACACGATGATAAAGATAAACCAGATAGCATACTATCATCTTGAGTAAGACTGTCCTACTGGTATATGTCCTCCCCAATCATTGCAATCACGTTCCTGTGATCCAATAATTGACTCTGAGGGCATTATATCTAACAGATATATATATTTAAATATTCTTCCGGATACAGATACAGATAGGGTTTTAGCAAAATTATCCGGATACGGATATCCGGATATGTGAATCCGGATACGGATACGCGAATCCGGATAAGGATATCCGCAGAAAAATACAAGAAAATATATCTTTTTACATTATTTTTCTATTTAAACCATAAGTTTTTAAACTATTTTATATCCTATGCATTTAAGTGAATATTATTACTTATATTTACATTGATTTTTTTATAAAATTGTTTTAAAATACACTAATTATATTTAGTTTATTTTTAGCATATTTATTTATTAATATATTATTCATTTTCATATCAATTTGTCTTAATCAAATATTTTTAAGTCAAATTAAATAAGCATTCAATGAAATATATGGATCACACACACATTTCCGTTTCATATTTATATGTTTTTATATTATATGTTATTTATACAAATATCTGATCTGTATCCGTATCTGTCTCTTTAATATCCGCTTCGTATTTGTATCTATTTTTTCCGAACACGAATATGAATATTTCGTACCAGACCATATTCGTATCCATATCCGTATCCGAAACTAAAAAGCGGGTACAGACATGATAATCGTCATATCTGATCCGTATTCGATCCGGATGCTGTCTTATTTATAATAGTAAACATATATCTACCTGAGACTTCCAATTCAAAGAGTCAAGCCTAGAGTCCGCTCCCTCCCACTCCCTCGTTACTTCAAAAGAGGTAAATTCTTTTGGAAAAATGTGAGCAAAGATATACACAAACACACTTAAATATAATTAGCATCTTCTTTCTTAACTTCACAATTTAAAGCATATATATACCATAATTTCCATGTGTTTTTGATACACTATTACCTTTAAATTTGATTATAAATTTTTTTTTTCCGATAAAACTTTAAATTTGGGACTCTTCAATCCACATGCACAAAGTATCAAAATCACAAAGTTTTTGGAATTTACATATATTTGATTATGTTGATTAAGATAAATTGTTTTGATTATTAAAGATTGATGATTGTTAATTTTTCGATTTGCTACAGGATATTTTATGTTTTCTCCTACCCTCCTATATCTTCGGATCGTTTCTTCTAGTTGTGGATTAACTGGGATGATGTCATCATCATTTTTTATGGGATGCTATCATTAACTATTTATTTGCACCAACAATTGAATCTTGAATTCAACCGTGATAATACGTGGAGGTGAAGATTACCTCTTATTCCAAAAAAAAAAAGAAAGAATACCGAGAAAAGGGGGGTGGCTGAGCATAAAGTGGCACTGTACTAATTTACTATTATAACATCCTAAAAACGTGATTAAATCTAATTATACGTAAATTAAGTGATATGTCATGGGTTTTCTATAAAGCTTTTTTATTAATTATTTTTACATATTTTTAGTCAATTATTTATTATTTATTTATTTACTTGGTTCTATATGCACATACATATCTCTATGCTAATCTAATTTTAACAACATATTAATTTATGTTAAAACATATTTTTGTAGCCATGACAACTTGACCCCATCCATTTTGTTTCTTAATTATTTTAAGTAATTAAATGTTTTAAAAAAAACATAGAGAAAAGAAAATGATGAAGCAGACATGGAGGTGATGGGCATTTGATGGAGCTCCTTTTCGGGCCTCCGTCAGATATTGTCTTCCGTTGATCTCCCGGTAGGCTTAGTTGATTATCTTCCTTCGCGTGTGGGTCTCAATGGGTTTTTGGAGGAAGAGATGAGGTGAGGAAGTCGCTGCCGTGTACCTGCAAAGAAGTTCCGGGGTGGTTTGGTACCACCGAGGACCCTCCGACGCTCAAGTTAGTGATGAGATCCGAGCAGAGTAACGGCTTAAAGTGTAAAAAATGCCTTACTTGACCCCTCTGTGATGGTGGTTTATATAGCAGCGGTGGCAGGCAGCAGCAGGCGCAAGAATCTCGCCGGCAGTTACGCTCCCGACGTCACGCCCGCGTAGAGAGCGGATCGCCCATTAATGGGGATCGTGATGGCGTGGAACGTGGGATGCTTTTGGCGCAGGATCTGCGCATGACGAGATTCGCGGAGCAGCGGTTACGCCTGTGAGTGGTGGAGTTGGTCGGAGGGCCGAGGAAGACAGCCTCGGCGGGAGATCTCGGGAACGAGCGAGAGGGCCAAGGTATCTTGGTCTTGCTGTAGCTCGGAGGCGAGCTGAGAAGACGAGGAGGCCAATTTGCAAGGGGCCCTAAGGTGAGCCAGCTTTGTGCTTGTAGGTCGGGCACAGGACGGCCTGGTCGGCCCCTGTGGGCCCTTTCTTCTGAGTTCTGGGACACGTCATCTGCCACGTGTCTTGATTTGGTTCGATTGGTGAGATCGCCAATATCGAGCATCATCACTAGCCCCCACTCTTGTCCTGACCTGCTAGTGGGTCGGGTCAACAGTGGACTGCCAGGCCGTCTGGGGTATGCCCCCTCCTAAGGTTTCGTCGGGACACGTCCTCAGGCTGTCGGCTGTCTTTTCTTCCATCTTATCGGGGAGAGATCTCTGCATTTAGTGAAGGTGCACCAATTCGTCCGTCCTGCCACTGAAAAGACGGTCCACGTGTTGAGCGCCGGTCGGCCGACGCGACGTGTGCAGACCTGTGGACTGATGGGGCACATCCCAGTGTAGGCGTGACATGCGGGGCGACCGGTCGTCGAGTTGATTTCGATCACTTGCCGAGTGTGCCAAGTGCTACTGAGAAGGAGGCATCTCTATGGCCCCGGAGTCGAGGGGGTTATTCAGACCTGGATAGTGATGGCTTCTCTTGTTGGGGCTTCGGATCCGCTGCATGTGATGGGCTCAGTGGCCTCGTTATGAGGGCTACAAACCCGCAGCGTCTGTTGGGCAGGAAGATGCCTGCTGGGGATGACCGAGTAGGGAAGCTGCTCGGTTGATCTTGGCGGGGGTGTTGACCCCTGGCGTTGGGAGTAGGGAAGCTACCATCCAGGGATAGTTGAGTCTGGAAGGACTTTGATCCTTTTCTTTGTTGGCTAGGAAGCTACCTGCCGGGATGCGCCGAGTAGAAAGGGTCTCGGCGGCCTCACGAAGAGGGCCTCAGATTCTGAGCGTCTGATTGGTAGGAGCAGGCCCGCTTAGATACACCGAGCAGGAAGGAACTCGGCGGCCTCACGATGAGGGCTTCAGACCATCAGCGTCTGATGGACAGGAGGATGCCCGCTAGGGATGCACCGAGTAGGAAGGAACTCGGCGGCCTCACGATGAGGGCTTCAGACCATCAACGTTTGAGGGGCAGGAGGATGCCCAATGGGGATGCGCCGAGCAGGAAGGAATTCGAAGGCCTCGCGGTGAGGGCTTTAGACCATCAGCGTCTGATGGGCAGGAGGATGCCCGCTGGGGATGCGCCGAGCAGGAAGGAACTCGACGGCCTCGCGGTAAGGGCTACAGACCATCAGCTTCTGATGGGCAGGAGGATGCCCGCTGGGGATGCGCCGAGCAGGAAGGAACTCGGCGGCCTCACGGTGAGGGTTTTAGACCATCAGCGTCTGATGGGCAGGAGGATGCCCGCTGGGGATGCACCGAGCAGAAAGGAACTCGGCGTCCTCACGGTAAGGGCTTCAGACCATCAGCGTCTGCTGATGCGCCGAGCAGGAAGGAATTCGGCGGCCTCGCGGTGAGGGCTTCAGACCATCAGTGTCTGATGGGCAGGAGGATGCCCGTTGGGGATGCGCCGGGCAGGAAAGAACTCGGCGGCCTCGTGGTGAGGGCGTGAGATCCTTAGCGTCTGATGGGCAGGAGGATGCCCGCTGGGGATGCGCCGAGCAGGGTAGCTGCTCGGTGCTTCCTGGCGAGGGCTTTGATCCTTAACGCTGGAGGGGCCGTGAGAGACCTGCGAAGGATGGCCGAGCAGGGTAGCTGCTCGGTGCCTCTCGACGAAGTCTTTGATCCTTGACGCTGGAAGGGCCGCGAGAGGCCTGCGGAGGATGGCCGAGCAGGGTAGCTGCTCGGTGCCTCTTGGTGAGGGCTTTGATCCTTGACGCTGGAGGGGCCGTGAGAGGCCTGCGAAGGATGGCCGAGCAGGGTAGCTGCTCGTTGCCTCTTGGCAAGGGCTTCGATCCTTGACGCTGGAGGGTCTCTGAGAGGCCTGCGAAGGATGGCCGAGCAGGGTAGCTTCTCGGTGCCTCTTGGCGAGGGCTTTCTAATCCCCGGCGTTGCGGTAGGGAAGCTACCCGCCGCGGATAGCCGAGCGAAGGATCCTCGGGCTCGACTGCCTCTGGGAGGACTTTCTGATCCCTGACGTTGCGGTAGGGATGCTACCCTCCAGGGATAGCCGAGCGAGGGATCCTCGGGCTCGACTGCCTCTGGGAGGACTTTTGATCCTTCAGGATGGGGACTGAGAAGGATTACTACCCAGTGCCTTTTGGCAAGGACTTTGATCCCTGTCGGTTGTGGTAGGAAGCTACCAGCCGGGGATAGCCGAGCAAGGACCTAACTTCCTCTGGGAGGACTTTGGTCCTTGGCGCGAGAAAAAGCTATAGGGCTGTAAGAAGCCTACCAAGGACGCTTGGCCGGGTAAGGTTACTACCCGGTGCCTCTTGGCGAGGGCTATTGTCCTGAAGGATAGCCGAGTGAGGGAACCTCGGACCTTGACTGCCTCTGGGATGGCTTTTTGATCCCCAGCGTTGTGGCAGGGAAGCTGCCCGCTCGGGATAGCCGAGCGAGGGAACCTCGGGCTCGATTGCCTCTGAGAGGGCTTTTTGATCCCCAGCGTTGTGGCAGGGAAGATGCCCGCTGGGGATAGCCGAGCGAGGGAAGCTCAGGCTCGACTGCCTCAGAGAGGGCTTTTCGATCCCCAGCGTTGTGGTAGGGAAGCTGCCCGCTGGGGATAGCCGAGTGAGGGAAGCTCGGGCTCGAATGCTTCTGGGAGGGCTTTTCGATCCCCAGCGTTGTGGCAGGGAAGCTGCCCGCTGGGGATAGCCGAACGAGGGAAGCTCGGACTCGACTACCTCTGGGAGGGCTTTTTGCTCCCCAACGTTGTGGCAGGGAAGCTGCTCGCTGGGGATAGCCGAGCGAGGGAACCTCGGGCTCGACTGCCTCTTAGAGGGTTTTTCGATCCCCAGCGTTGTGGCAGGGAAGCTGCCCGCTGGGGATAGCCGAGCGAGGGAAGGTCGGGCTCGACTGCCTCTGGGAGGGCTTTTCGATCCCCAGAGTTGTGGCAAGGAAGCTGCCCGCTGGGGATAGCCGAGCGAGGGAAGCTCGGGCTCGACTGCCTCTGGGAGGGCTTTCTGATCCCTGGCGTTGCGGTAGGGAAGCTACCCGCTAAGGATAGCCGAGCAGGGTAGCTGCTGGGCTGCCTCTTAGTGAGGGATTAGATCCTTGGGCGAGGTGTCCCTCGAGCCGCCGTGGCAAGCCCCCTCTGTATGACCCCGTCAAGGTAGGGGTGTCGGTCTATTCGACCGGCGAGGGCGTTAATGACGATCGCCGGAGGATGTTCACCCACGCCTCCGGTGAGGGGGAGGCGACGGCTGATATCTGGATCTTCAGGGTGATCGCTTGCCATGGGGATGGAGATCGGAAGGCCAACTTTTTTTTTGTGGAGTTTGTTTCCCACAGACGGCGCCAACTGATGGAGCTCCTTTTCGGGCCTCCGTCAGATGTTGTCTTCCGTTGATCTCCCGGTGGGCTTATTGATTATCATCCTTCGCGTGTGGGTCTCAATGGGTTGTTGGAAGAAGAGGTGAGGTGAGGAAGTTGCTGCCGTGTACCTGCAAAGAAGTCCCGGGGTGGTTTGGCACCACCGAGGACCCTCCGACGCTCAAGTTAGTGATGAGATCCGAGCAGAGTAACGGCTTAAAGTGTAAAAAATGGCTTACTTGACCCCTCTGTTATGGGGTTTATATAGCAGTGGTGGCAGGCAGCAGCAGGCGCGAGAATCTCGCCGGCAGTTACGCTCCCGACGTCATGCTCGCGTAAAGAGCGGATCGCCCATTAATGGGGATCGTGATGGCGTGGAACGTGGGATGCTGTTGGCGCAGGATCTGCGCATGACGAGAATCGCGGAGTGGCGGTTACGCCTGTGAGTGGTGGAGTTGGTCGGAGGGCTGAGGAAGATGGCCTCGGCGAGAGAGCTCGGGAACGAGCGATATGGCCGAGGTATCTTGGTCCTGCGGTAGCTCGGAGGCGAGCTGAGAAGCCGAGGAGGCCAATTTGCAAGGGGCTCTGAGGTCAGCCAGCTTTGTGCTTGTAGGTCGGGCATAGGACGGCCTGGTCGGCCCCTGTGGGCCCTTTCTTCTGAGTTCTGGGACACGTCATCTGCCACATGTCCTGATTTGGTTCGATTGGTGAGATCGCCAATATCGAGCATCATCAGCATTAAATGAGGAGAGAAGTTAAGTGCATGGTTCTCATGAACCATCTCCTCCTCCCTTTCATTTCTCACTCATTCTCATCATAATCCCTTCTCCTCTCTTCTCTTCTTCTTCTTCCTTTTAACATTCTCTTGAAAAAAATTTCCCACAACAAATAAGCTCTTGGTCACCACATACCATCATTAACCCTCACATTAACAATGGTTTAGTCTCTTTATGAGTCTTGGATCTTTGCATGATCAGGGTTTCCTTCAAATCTTGGTGAGGGAAGGATCAAACCCTTAAGTACGCTCTAGAAAACTCTTGTTTTAACAAGTTTTTGCTTAAACAACTCCTAGTCTTAATTAAAGTTATGTTTTGTGATATTTAAGACTTAAGATAGGTTTTTAGGGTTATGAAAATTTTTAGATTAGCTATGACCTAATCTAGGATAGATAAAGGGTTTTGGTAGCGAAACATCTTTATTTAAACACTAAGTTTTCACTAAACTATTTTAATATTCAATTTAGTGTCAAAAAAAGTTTAGTTAGAGATTAGGGTTTCAAACGTAATCTGCTATCAAACCTGTGATCTCAGAGGAAAGATGCAATTACCGGGAACTGTTAGTTATATGTATGCCCTAGATGCCATTATTGTATATGATTGTATATTATAGTGGATGCTTGGACATATATAGAGAGGACATTCTAGCTCAACATGATAGTATGCTATCTGGTCAATCTTTATCTCAACATGTACACTTGTATCATTATATAGTCTCTCCGTTACATGTTGATAAAGCCCTTAGGATGTGTACTTGACTATCAGGACTATGATGCAGATCATACTAGTGGAGACATGGTAGTCGGCAAGTACATCCTTTAATTGTTCCTAGTCGAGAGAGTATCGAGACAAGGCATCGATATTCTAGAGTATACTAGTGTGTACGTTTCTTGACTCTGTATGGGGCGATGGCTGATCCCAAAATCATTGGTGTTGATATCAAAGATTGTATACAGGTGCTCATTAGAGAATGGGTACACCGAACTGGACTCGCCGAGAACTCCTAGATGGTATTATACCCATCGTCAGATAACAGTTCCCTGGTGACACTGGTACAGGTTTGTCTGTAGACCCGAGATCGTTATAGAGTCCTGTGTGATTCCCACTGTGCATTGATTTCCTACCTACCGTGCTCAAGAGAGTGTGCAAACAGGCGGATTTTAGGTACAGTCCCAAATCACATGGAGGCAATGAGCGATAGGAGGGGTTTCGTCTCTCCCAGTATTCGGGGTTGATGTTGCGCTATGCTCGATTGGTTATAACAGGAAGTCCCTGGCCAGGGCTGATGATGAGATTTACTGGTAAGTTTTATCAGTAGTTTCTCGACCCGTTATCAGCCTCACATCGGCATGATTTATCAAGTTATTCGGGTCTAACGTTTACCACCCCAGACTCGATATGCGACATATCAGACGAAGAGACTACACTGTACCGTAGTGCTACTTACTGGATTCATGGGTGTTTTGACAAGCTTGCTTGTTGATCTTTTGATCGCTCAATACCTAGGTAGCCGTTACGTCCAGCTAATACCGCCGACAGCTTGTGGGTGACTGATATGATCATTACCTACTGCTGGCATACTGACGAGCTTTTAGAGTCATACACAGAGGTTTTCTAGCTCAAGCGAAACAAAGTAGGGCATATATGTGATATGTGCGGGACCGAAATTGATACGTTTATGTGATACAGTATTCTAATCTTGCGATATAGGTTATATGTGATATAACCGGATTATTGAATCAAGTGTTGATTCAATAATTTGTTATATGTATATTTGATATACATATAAATGATATTAGTCGGTTGTATGTGATATAGCCGGTTTATTAAATCAAGTGTGGATTTAATAATTTAATATATAATTATATATTTGATAAATTGATGTATATTAACTAATATTAGCTCACTTAAGAATTCTTTTCTACAAATACATTTAAATATATATGACATATATATTAATGTATTTACTATTGTGTCATGCTAGATGATACATTGGACATGGGTGTATCAGACTCACACCAAACTAAAGATTATTTGTGTGATTTAATTATTAAGGGATAAACCAAAATTAGGTGGAAAATGTCATGGTTTGAGATGCTTGTGGAAGTATGTAGAAGGCTTGACTTAGTCCAATAATTTTGTTTTACTCAAGATATTTATTAACCCAACAATTATTTTTAGCCATGGTTAAGTCTCTACTAATATCTCTTGAGATATTTTCTTACCCAAGGGTTCACACTTGATTATCTTCTTCATCTCCTTTTTTCTCTCTAGTTTTGAGTGAGGTGATAAAAGAAAAAGAGAAAGAAAATTCTAAAGTGAGCAAAATTCCTACTTCATCAATCTATACCAAACTAGCCATTTAGTATAGGATGTTTACTTCACTAATTCCTCAATTAGTGAAGAGGTAGCTTGAGTTAGAGATTCCTCAAGGCAGATCATCCTCGGCCTCGAAGACTCTTAAACAAGCTCGTTCCTTTTACTTAGTGGAGCCTAAGAAGAGTTCGGGGACCACTACTTGGAGCTAAGAGACTACTACACGGAGCTTTAGAAGTGAAGGACCGGTCTACAAAGGTTGTATTCCTTGTTCACTTAGTGTAAAGTTTGTTTACATGCTTTATAAAATCCTAATTCTCCAGTTCGATTCTAGATTTGTGTTCCTTAGCACTCTAGATTTTTTAAAATTGCATACTCGATACTTGCTAAAACCTGGTGGTCGTGCTAAGAAACTCCAACATGGTATCAGAGCCAAGCTAGAGCATTAGGAGTCGTCTAAGCAAAGTTAAAGTGTTCGATCGACTTTTCGAAACCCTAAAATCCGGGTTTCTAGAAATTTTTTCAAAAGCTGGAATTTTTGAAATTAAAAATATGCAGAAAATTATGCAGGGTTTTCTATGGTTCCCCAAGAAGAACGAGCGCCTAAATCGACCAAACGGCCGTGCAACCGTGGCAAAACCAAAGGTTTATCGGCGGTTCCGCGGCACAGATGGTGAGGCAGGGACTCCCCCTTCTTGTGCTGCTCCGTAAGTGCATTTGGCACATTCTGGGTATTTTTAACTGAGACTCAAGTGTTGAGCTCTGTGGGATTTGTGGGTGTTTGATGAATCGATCGAAATGTTTAACATAGTCGAGTATATCTGTGATTTGTGATACAATATTTGGAATCCACAATAATTAGTTTTGTGAAAACTAATTAGTGTTTTGTAATCTAGCAATTTAGTCTCTTTTGATCGGTTGCCACGGGGTTTTGATTCGGATCAAAACTCCGTCACAATCGTGTATACTACGTGAACACTCGCCAGGTAACACTAATAGATAGCCACACCCCATCGTCCCGTCTAAGTGACTGTAGGAGAACCCTGTTGCCAAAACCATCCGTACGGGTGGTCGTGGCCGCGGTGTTCCGCCTAAGTGCACTCCGTCGACGGCATCGTGGGTGCGTCCGTCTAGAAATGTTTCCGATGAGCATTCGATCAGTTGTCGGGAATCTTGTTGAATTACCTGAATGGTTATTGAAAAGTGTTTTCAATTTGAGACTAAAATGTCGGGTTTATAATTTTAGGCATGAAATTCAGAATATGTGATATTCCGGGTTTATGATGTCTAAGGAATTTATACGGTTAGGCATGAAATCCGAAATATTTGATATTTCGGGTTTATGATGTCTAAGGTGGTTGCGGATTCCAAATATTGTAGTTTTCATTTTCTTTTCTGCGACAGTAAGTGTAATATGTGGTGTATCGCCGGTTTCGTTACTATACGTCAACGGCAATTGGGATACGCATATTTACTTACGTTGATGACATGTGATGTTATGTGTTGCTGTGATATGTTATATTAGATCGTCATGTTTGAATAGCCGGGGTTTTTTGTGTGAGATAAGAGTTTTTCATTTTCATTCATGTAAAAAATTTGTATGTAATAATCCTTTATTGGGACACTTCCGAGTTGAGGATGATGTCACCATTGATGTATATTATTTACTTTTCCGTATTAGGATAGACCCAAGGCAGGGAGCACAAGTAACCAGTTTCTAGAGTCCAGTGGGAGACCATCTCGAGGAGTCGAGACCGGGTCTCCTAACTCTAGAATTGGCAGGATTGCTTGCCGCTCTCGTAGGAGTCTAGGGATATGGATTTGGCTATTCATCACGACCGTGGAATCCGTGTTTTTTACTGAGTTGATTTAAAACACGTATCTCCTAGTATATCTTATATTTCATATGTTGACTTCTCCTGCAATGTTCTGTGATGAGATCATATAACTGCGTGAGACGAATGGTTTATTATATATATGATATATAATAAATGTTTCTTGTGTTTTGCATCCATGCTAGTCCTGCCCCCGCTCTTCCGTTAGTTAAGTAACCTAACGGTGCATGACGGGACACCGTGGCGAATGCGGATGGCATAAGCGTATGTTTTATTTTCGTTTCTTCTGTGATGTTTAGGAAACATAAATGATGGGACTTCATTAATGAGATTAATGAAAAGGAAAGAAACCTAAAGATATCGTAGAATCAAATTTTCAAAAAGGTAGCTCTAGTTCTTGCTCTGCATAGCGGTATTCCATGACAAATATCCAGCTCCTCATTCGATGAGGAAAGATCCGAGATCCTTTTACCGGGATTGAGCTCTTTAGAAAAATCTAGCAAATGCTACAACCCATTCGGTTTGTTTTGAAAACTATTCGATTTTAAAAAGTGGAGTTTAAACCACTCCTTTTCAAATCACTCGATTTTACAATGATATCAAGTTCATTACGCAAAAGTTTTTTTTAAACCTTTCGTAGCCCTCCATCATTTCAGATAAGTGCTATTTAGTATTCGTGCTACATTTTTTGGCCTTCGTCAAGGCATAGTTGTCACGACCCGAAGGTACGGACGTGACCGACGCTTACATTACGAAACGTCTAAAAGCGTAACGTAATCTAAGCAATCCGAAGCCCAGAAATCTAAACCATTTAAAAGAAGAAGTGTAGGAATACAAATTTAAAAGCAACATCAAATTTTGTCAAAAATTTCGGCAGAGTCTCCTCTGTAAAAACTAGTCCGAAACGGGTTCAAACAAGAATAATATATACAATCAATAAAAAGGCATCCCGAAGCAAGAGATAGCTCTACTCTAAATGGCGGAAACAACCACATAATGCACTATAATATACAACACCGAAAGGCGAGGCTCAAAACTCAAAAGAAAACCAAATCCACCAGAAAACCATAATAATACAAGCGCGACTCTAAGGTCGAAAGAAAAATAACCGGTCTACTAATTCTATCAAATAATACAAGTCTGGTTGATGGAGCTTACTAGATACAACTGAAATAAATAAATGTACAATGGCGGTCATGATACAAGTGAACCAACCTACCAAGCAATCACCCTGAAAGAAGTGGTGTGCCAACAAGCCGCCAAGGAATACTGTACATCTGAACCTGTAAGAAAAATTTGGCACAATGGGAGTGAGTTGCCAACTCGTGAGTAGAAGTCATCTGCGGGTAGAAATCGCATGAACGATGATCTCCTAGGTCATAACAATATACTTAACAGAACACTAGTCATCTAGTAGTGACAGGGTAAGAACCTTTGCATAAGTGCAATACTCAGTGCGCGTGTCAGTGTCACTAAACAGTAATAAATCATATATCTGATGTATGAATGCATCATGAATGAGAAAATCAGCCATGAAATCTGAATAATCTGATATAAGAAAACATCAATGAATCTCGTATAATAAAACTGAAACATCATCAATGAAATCGACAGAAATCCGTATCAAGCATCGACACAATATCTCAATATCTCAAGTCTCAATATCTCAATGTCTCAGTATCTCAATGTCTCAATATCTCGGGCTCCATCAGTCCGGATCGGCCCAAATCATCAAATCTCACGACAACGGTCGGTATCCTCCGGATATCCGCCGCGCCAGACATCACCGGTAGGTAGTCTTCCCCTACCAGGCTCATCGTCTACAACTTGAGCATCTTGCCCCGAGGTACCTTACCGGGTCCACCATGTACCCGAAACGGTTCATCCTGCTTCTCGAATCGGGTCTCGAAATCCAACGGCAATCATAAAAACTCATGGTGGACGACACATACATCACGAGAAAACCACAACTGGTATTTTAAATAAGAGAAAGAGAGACAAATTATTATAAATTCTTGCGGTCTTCCCCCAAATCCAGAAATCTCATGGAAATCCGAAATCCAAAAATCAAGAGTAAATAAACAGTGAATATCGGCATAAAGTCCCAGAATAGTACATGATTGAATATATGAATGCATGAAGTATCTATGTAAAGAATGCAATCTCTAAGTTAACACATGAGAGAAATCACACATGTATTATGTGGTAACTAGCATTTAACTGATTATACCAATGAGATAATATTTTCTAAAGTGTACGTGACATGGCAATTACCGAAGAAGATGTGTATGAGCCGGCAAATAAGTGTACGTGGACATGCGCATCATCGGTAATGGTGCTGGAGTCCTAACAGGTAGGGTTTTATATTTACTAAAGAAACATATGTATGAGCATGCACTACACATGAATATAACGATGAATGTATATTAAACTCACATTTAGAATATACATATCTAGCTACGAGTCATATAGTTTGTTGTTTGAAATAGCTGAATCGTGGTTTTTAGAAAAGTAGGGGCTACGGGGTTTTATAGAAAAGATATGTCCTTTGAAAAATCCGTAGTATCCCTCAGGCTGTCTTTAAAAATGCGCACGATTCGTTAGTTTTGAAAATAAATATGACTCGAGACTAACCTAGTATCTATCTAACCCACTAAGGAACTAAACTAAAGAAACTAGTCGATAGGTAATAAGAATCCACCTAAAGTCGGAGTCGATATCTCTAGTAGTCGGCGATACAGCCTCAATAGCGTCACGTACATAGTACGACTTTCTCAAGTCAAGAGTGTGGATCAATCATCACACATATACCTCGTACGGTAAAATCCATCGTACGACATTCCAAAATCGGGGTATGGGTCAACTATCATATATATACAAAATCATTTATAAGGTATCATCATCAAACAATATCATGATCTGCTTACGGTCCTAAAGTTTCATGCAATCCGATATCATCAACACATATTATCATATATGAGTATACATTGCACAAGCGATCCATTATAAATGTCATAAAATATCTCATATCATATCTCATTCATATGTCAACTATCATATATATATCATCAATCACATGGTATTATCGTCCAATGATCCGCTATAATATCATAACATATCTCATATCATAACTCGGTCACATATCAAATTTCTCACGGCATCATGCCTGATCATATCGACTCATCTCCAAGAATCAGATAACATTCTCAAGTCACGTGTATATGTTGTGTGTGTGTATATATATATATATAGACACACACACACACACACACACACATATAGAAACCTACACACATTCACACACACACACACACACAGCCAAGGGTATGTGTGTGTGCGTGTGTGTGTGTGTGTCAACCTATACTCTAGGGTCTCGCGAATAAGAACTAGACTAAAACACAATCATCCAAAGTACACAAATTTTGATCCGTGGTCATCCTAGAACCTTTCTTGCTCAGTATTTGTATCTCGCATTAACATATCTATATATAATTATCTCAATACCACGTCATATCCTACGAAGTTACGGGGGTGCTATACGCTATCCACCCAACTTCCCCCGTAGATATACATCTACTCACCAGGTCCTCGCTTGCCGAAGTTGACGCTGCCATCCTCTTCTTCCTCTTCTGAAATCCACGTGAGGGGTACCTAGACGCAAACATATATAATATCGTAATCCGAAATCGTGGATAAAAACCAAAATGGTGCATGAAACGCGCATAGGTTAAAACCTAAGATCCGCTCATGCAAAAGAACCAAATAACCCTCGACTTTGGCGTACAAACGTCGATTGGTCAAGAAAAAACCTAAACATAACAATCGCGGTTTCAAAACTCACTAATTATAATATGAAATAAATTATTACTCATTAAAACCTCAAAGTAAATCAATTCGATTTATTTCCGCAAACCTAAAAAGCATCAAATAACCGTTTTAATTCGAAACATGATGTTTTAACTAAACTAGTGGCCATAATATTCACTAAATATCATAACTAAGTCATACGAACCATTTCCATAATTTAATCTCAACAATTTTCATTAAATCCAAAATTCTAGTTTGCAAAATTATCAAATTTTAACACTTTTAAAGCAAAAATTCATAAATCATCAACTAAACTAAGTTTTGCATGATCTAAGTTGCTAAACAACAAATTAAAATATTAATAATGTCATGAAATCCCTAATTAGATTTTAATCTAAATTAATTAATCAATTCCTAAAAACCTAGTTTGCAACATTAGCAAAATTAGAATAATTTTAAACTAACAATAAGCAACTAGTAACTAGATTAGGTTTTGCATTCCATTAACATGTTAATCTACCCATTAAAACCATGAATAATTGATAAAAACCCTAATTTGATTTTAAAACCCTTTCTTGAATTTTGAATCATTAAATTAAAATCATAATTAAACTTCTAATTAAGCTAGACTAAAATAAGTTAGCAACAATTTGAACATGGTTTAGGATTATACCTCCAACTTGAGATCGAAACATGCAAACTTGTCTCCAAAATGATCTCTTTGCTACAAGGGTTCAAGCAAGATTGATCAAAGAATAATGGGTCATGATTTAATTTAGGAATTATTAGGATTTTGTGTGATTTTTGAATGGATTTTTGATGAATTTTGAGGTGAGAATGTGTTTGGAAAAAATTGGGGCTGCCTCAAGGTGAGGCTCGGCCAAATAGAAGAGAGGGAGAGAGGGTGAGGTTGTGAATAAATGAGTAGAAACTTCCTTAATTATTACATAATTTAAGTCTTTTCAATAATTGTTTTATTTATTTATCTATTTACTAATTGTTTCATGCTAGAATCTACTAGGATATTGGAGACATATTAAGAAAAGAGTAAGCATGTTACAAACTTGTTTTAATTTTTCATGCTTCATTAAAATGTAATTAACCCATTCTCATTTGTATTTATCACTAATTTAATGTATATTTAAAAGCTTATAATAATATTTGAAATAATTAATTAAGGAAAAATATTTAAGTAAACTAATAATTTATAAGTGACTAAATAAATACCAAATACTAGCAATTACATAGCTAAAATAGGCGTATTTAAATCGATATTGAAAAATAATTATAGTTAAGTTTTACGGAAAATACGGTTTATTTTACCGATTATCAGAAAATTCACTTAAAGGATTTTATTTATTTATTTATTTTTAAAATGTTACAATCTTCCCCCATTAAAGAAATTCAGTTCTCGAATTTAAATTAAAACTTCCCCCAAATACTAAAACATTTAGCAAAACACTCAAATCTTCGGGCTCCGAAATCATCAATACATAAAACACATCTTAGCAATACATGCGCATGAAAAACAAGTATATAACTCAAAATCAAAACTCTATCAAGCACAACGCAATCATCGGAGTTATGGTGAAAAAACATTGTCAAAGTTCAATATGAAAACCAACATGATATGCATCAAAACTATAACTTGTATATAGTACGCATCGTAGTAAAATCGTCTAAACATCTTAATAGAAAAGCATGCAAACACCCTTTTTCAAATCGTCGTGCAATGCGCGTGTCACGGCATAAGTAGAGGACGTTCATTTCAAAAAAATATAGCTATACATATATATCTTTTATTTAACATACACGTCTCGCCTTTTGAAAATAATTTAGAAGGGTTTCCTTTGAAAAATATTTCGTGTCATCTCAGACACATAAGAAAATATTGAGACTATAGGTCTATTTTGGAAATCCCTTCGGTAACTATCAATGCATGCAAAAACACCTTTGGTACTGTTCTCAGAACAGTCCTGCTCGGTTACTAAACCAAATAGTAAATATCATAAAAACGTACTGCTCAAAATGAAATCAATCTCAAATACAGTATACCAGGTACCACGTGCATTCGGTGCGCACGGAAATCGAAATCAAATACAGATGCCATGAATACTCACAGAAATAAAATTGAGTGCAACGGGTGTGCACCAAAAACATCTGTCAAGTGTAACGGGCGTGCACGACAATAATATCAGGTGCATCTAATCTGCACAAATCCCGATTTAGGGCACCTGGTGTGCACAAAATCGCATCAAGCGTGCCAAGTGTGCGCAAGAATCTCAATCAAGTGCACATGGTGCACGAAAACATATACCGTATATCAAAATCGAAATCAGCGGTATACGACAAACACCAAATCAAAATCAAGTATATTGCGATGGATAAACTAACAACTACATGAATCCGTGTGCACAAGACCAAATTGAAGTACGAAGAGTGCAAGAAAACTATACCGAAAACATAAGTCCAAAATCATGTGCAACCCATATACACGAAATCAAATCAGTATCTCAGAATGCATAAAAATCAAAATCAAGTGCAATGGGTATGCACAAAACGAATATCAATACAACAGATACATGGAACACTAATCGAGTGCAATGAATGTGCACGTAGGAAATACCAATCATAAAACGAAATCCTTAAAATACAAAAATCTAAACAACGGAAATTTGAAATTTAAATCACCAAATCGCAAATCGTAACACCGGCGTCAATGTGCTCCTCGTTCCTCTGGTGTCGACTAATTCGAACTCATCGCTTCGTAGCTATATGAACTGTGCTATAAACGGATATACTCATATCTAGAGTCTCTCCAAGTAATGTATCCAATAGCATGATATCCGGACTACGTTAAAATTTTCAATCGATTCATCAAAATCCCAAAATCCCCCGAGAGCTCAACACTCGAGTACAGTTTAAACATATCCAGTACATGTCACAGCACCTGCGGACCAGCCGTAGAAGGGCAAACCCAAGCCTCACTAATGGCACCGCGGAACTGCCGCAAACCCTAAGGTTCAAAGGCGTTCTCATGGTCATTATGCCGAGTTAGGGTTTCATTCTTCTAGAGGGTCCTTAGAATTACCTGCATATTCTTCCGAATACCTTAAACTTGGAAAAATGGGTTTCTGACAATCGTTCGAACCTTTTAACTTCGCCTAGACGACATGTGAATCCCCTTCGTCCGCACGCTAAATAGTGCATCGAGAATAGTCGATACACTAACGGTTATCACATTCTAACCGGTCTCTATCAGCGGCCCGATCACCCGATGCAGATATCAATGCTTGCATCCATAAGAAAACATAGTTAACGACATATCTAAATGCTCATGCTGACCGCAACTCTAGTCGCAGCTCTCTCTGCCCGTGCGACCGTGGTAACAGAACCACCATTCGATATCGACGAAGATAGATCGAAGGAACGAATAGAATACTGTGCAAAGAAATGTATATCCTAAGGCTCCTTAAGCGGAGTAGCGTATCGTAAGTATGCCGCGGAATATACCTACGGTACGTCACTCTACTTTAGTCACCTACTCTATCAACCAAGGGTCATCCTATACGTAGAAGGTGAAACCTAACGCTCTGATACCAACTTCGTCATGACCCGAAGGTACGGAACGTGACTGGCACTTACATTAAGAAACGTCTAAAGGCGTAACGTAATCTAAGCAAGCTGAAACCAAGAAATCTAAACAATTTAAAAGAAGAAGTGTAGGAAAACAAATTTAAAAGCAACATCAAATTTTCTAAAAAATTTCGGCAGAGTCTCTTTTGTAAGGTCAGTAGATTAGATAGAAGGCGAACAAACGAAAGTTCTCCGTAGGCGCTAGCGCTATGTTCGCTTTTGTCAACTGAAGGCGCACGTAGCACCAACTAACTTGATAGCAGATAGAGCGCGGAGCCCCGTTTATGGCGCACTCGAGAGTTCCTGTCTGGAAGAAAAGAAGTCCTGGCCCCAAACAGGTACAAACAAGAATAGTATATACAAGCAATAAAAAGGCATCCCCAAGCGGGAGCTAGCTCTACGCCAAATGGCAGAAACAACCACACAATGCACTATAATATACAACACCGAAAGACGATGCTCAAAACTCAAAAGAAAACCAAATCCACCAGAAAACCATAATAATACAAGCGCGACTCTAAGGTCGAAAGAAAAACAACTGGTCTACTAATTCTATCAAATAATACAAGTCTGGTTGATGGATCTTACTAGATACAACTGAAATAAATAAATGTACAATGGCCGTCACGATACAAGTGAACCAACCTACCAAGCAATCACCCTGAATGGAATGGTGTGCCAACAAGCCGCCAAGGAATCCTGTACATCTGAACCTGTAAGAAAAATTTGGCACAACGGGAGTGAGTTGCCAACTCGTGAGTAGAAGACATCTGCGAGTAGAAATCGCATGCATGACGATCTCCTAGGTTATAATAATATACTTAACATAACACTAGACATCTAGTAGTGACAGGGTAAGAACCTATGCATAAGTGCAAAACTCAGTGCGCATGTCAGTGTCACCAAACAATAATAAATCATATATCTGATGTATGAATGCATCATGAATGAGAAAATCAACCATGAAATCTGAATAATCTGATATAAGAAAACATCAATGAATCTCGTATAATAATACCGAAACATCATCAATGAAATCGACAGAAATCCGTGTCAAGCATCGACACAATATCTCAATATCTCAAGTCTCAATATCTCAATGTCTCAGTATCTCAATGTCTCAATATCTCAGGCTCCGTCAATCCGGATCGGCCCTAATCATCAAATCTCACGACAACGGTCGGTATCCAACGGATATCCGCCGCGCCAGAAATCACCGGTAAGTAGTCTTCCCTTGCCAGGCTCATCGTCTACAACTCGAGCTTCTTGTCCCGGGGTACCTTACCGGGCCCACCATGTACACGAAATGGTTCATCCTACTCATCGAATCGGGTCTCAAAATCAAACAGCAATCATGAAAACTCATGGTGGACGACACATACATAACGAGAAAACCGCAACTGGTATTTTAAATAAGAGAGAAAGAGAGAGAGAAGTTATTATAAATTCTTGCGATTTCCCCCCTAATCCAGAAATCTCTTGGAAATCCGAAATCCAAGAATCAAGAGTAAGTAAACAATGAATATCGGCATAAAGCCCCAGAATATTACATGAATGAATATATGAATGCATGAAGTATCTATGTAAAGAATGCAATCTCTAAGTTAACACATGAGAGCAATCACGGATGTATTATGTGGTAACTAGCATTTAGCTGATTATATCAATGAGATAATATTTTCTAAAGTGTACGTGACATGGTAATTACCGATGATGATGTGTGTGAGCTGGCAAATAAGTGTACGTGGACATGCGCATCATCGGTAATGGTGCTGGTGTCCTAACAGGCAGGGTTTCATATTTGCTAAAGAAACATATGTATGAACATGCACTGCACATGAATATAACGGTGAATGTATATTAAACGCACATTTAGATTATACATATCTAACCACGAGTCATATAGTTTGTTGTTTGAAATAGCTGAATCGTGCTTTTTAGAAAAGTAGGGGCTACGGCGTTTTATAGAAAAAATATGTCCTTTGAAAAATCTGTAATATCCTTCAGGCTGTCTTTAAAAATCCGCATGATTCGTTAGTTTTGAAAATAAATATGACTCGAGTCTAACCTAGTATCTATCTAACCCACTAAGGAACTAAACTAAAGAAACTAGTCGATAGGTAATAAGAATCCACCTAAAGTCCGAGTCGATATCTTTAGTTGTCGGCGATCCAGCCTCAATAGCGTCACGTACATAGTACAACTTCCTCAAGTCAAGAGTGCGGATCAATCATCACACATATACCACGCACGGTAAAATCCATCGTACGACATTCCAAAATCGGGGTATGGGTCAACTATCATATATATACATCATCATTCATAAGGTATCATCATCAAAAAATATCATGATCTGGTTACTGACCTAAACTCTCATGCAATCCGATGTCATCAACACATATTATCATAAATGAGTATTCATTGCACAAGCGATCCATTATAAATGTCATAAAATATCTCATATCATATCTCAATCATATGTCAACCATCATATATATCATCAATCACATGGTATCATCGTCCAACGATCCGCTATAATATCATAACATATCTCATATCTTAAATCGGTCAAATATCAAATTTCTCACGGCATCATGCCCGATCATATCGACTCATCTCCAAGAATCAGATAACATTCTCATATCACGCGTATATATATATATATAGAAACCTACACACATTCATACACACACACACAAACACACACACCAAGCCAAGTGTATGTGTGTGCATGTCTGTGTGTGTCAACCTATACTCTAGGGTCTCGCGATTAAGAACTAGACTAGAACACTATCATCCGAAGTACACAAATTTCGATCCGTGGTCATCCTAGAACCTTTCTTGCTCAGTATTTGTATCTCGCAATAACGCATCTATATATAACTATCTCAATACTACGTCATATCCTACGAAGTTGCGGGGCTGCTATATGCCATCCACCCAACTTCCCCGTAGATATATATCTACTCACCTGGTCCTCGCTTGCCGAAGTCGATGCTGTCATCCTCTTCATCCTCATCCGAAATCCACGTGAGTGTTACCTATACGCAAACATATATAATATCGTAAACCGAAATCGTGGATAAAAACCAAAATGACGCAAGAAACGCGCATAGGTTAAAACCAATGACCCGCTCATGCAAAAGAACCAAATTACCCTCGACATCGGCGTACAAACGCCGATTGGTCGAGAAAAAACCCAAACATAACAATCGCGGTTTCAAAACTCACTAATTATAATTTGAAATAAATTATAACTCATCAAAACCTCAAAGTAAATCAATTCGATTTATTTCCGCAAACCTAGAAAATAGCAAATAACCGTTTAAATTCAAAACATGATGTTTTAACAAAACTAGTGGCCATAATATTAACTAAATATCATAACTAAGTCATACGAACCATTACCATAATTTAATCTCATCAATTTTCATTAAATCCAAAATTCTACTTTGCAAAATTATCAAATTTTAACACTTTTAAAGAAAAATTCACAAATCATCAACTAAACTAAGATTTGCATGATCTAAGTTGCTAAACAACAAATTAAAATATTCATAATGTCATGAAAACCCTAATTAGATTTTAATATCAATTAATTAATCAATTCCTAAAAACCTAGTTTGCAAAATTAGCATAATTTTAAACTAACAATTAGCAACTAGTAACTAGATTAGGTTTTGCATTCCATTAACATGTTAATCTACCCATTAAAACCATGAATAGTTGATAAAAACCCTAATTTGATTTAAAAACCTTTTCTTGAATTTTGAATCATAAAATTCAAACCATAATTAAACTTCTAATTAAGCTAGACTAAAGTAATTTAGCAACAATTTGAACATGGTTTAGGATTATACCTCCAACCTGAGATCCAAACATACAAACTTGTCTCCAAAATGATCTCTTTGCTCCAAGGATTCAAGCAAGATTGATCAAAGAATAATGGGTCATGATTTAATTTAGGAATTATTAGGATTTTGTGTGATTTTTGAATGGATTTTTGATGATTTGGAAAAAATTGGGGCTGCCTCAAGGTGAGGCTCGGCCAAATAGAAGAGAGGGAGAGAGCGTGAGGTTGTGATGAAATGAGTAGAAACTTTCTTAATTATTACATCATTTAAGTCTTTTCAATAATTGTTTTATTTATTTATCTATTTACTAATTGTTTCATGCTTGAATCTACTAGGATATTGGAGACATATTAAGAAAAGAGTAAGCATGTTACAAACTTGTTTTAATTTTTCACGCTTCATTAAAATGTAATTAACCCATTCTCATTTATATTTATCACTAATTTAATGTATATTTAAAAGATTATAATAATATTTGATATAATTAATTAAGGAAAAATATTTAAGTAAACTAATAATTTATAAGTGAATTGATAAATACCAATAACTAGCAATTACATAGTTAAAATAGGTGTATTTAAATCTATATTAAAAAATAATTATAGTTAAGTTTTACGGAAAATACGGTTTATTTTACCGATTATTAGAAAATTCACTTAAAGGATTTTATTTATTTAATTATTTATTTATTTATTTTTAAAACGTTACAGTAGTTGTTTGATATATGTATGCCCTTGAGGCTATTATGATGATAGTGTATGCACTACTTTGTATGTATATATATATATATATATATATATATATTCAGAGGACAATCTTGCTCGACATGATAGTATACTATCTGGTTACTCTTTATCATGACATGTTCACTTGATCATGCTTTATTCATTTGGTACATGTTGATAAAGCCCTTAAGAAATTTGCTTGACTACTGGGATTATGATGTGGATCATACTAGTGGGACACCTGTAGTTTATAAGTATATCCTTGAAATGTTACTAATCGTGAGTGTATCGAGACGGGGCATCGATACTCCAGGGTAGACTAGCGTATACCATTCTTGTCCCATATGATGGGCGATGGATGATCCCATATCCATCTGGTGTGGTGACACCAAAGATTGTATACGGGCGCTCAGTGAGACTGGGTACACTGAACGGACCCGCCGGGAACTCCTATGTGGGATTATATCTCACGTTGGATAGCAGTTCTCAGGTGACACTGGTACAGGTTAGTCTGTAGACCCGAGATCGTCATAGAGTCTTGTGTGTCTTCCCACTGTACTTTGATCTTCCCCCTACCACGGCTCTACTGAGGCGTGGAAACAGGTGGATTTTGGGTACAGTCCCGAGGCACATGGAGGCAATGAGCGATAGGAGGGGTTTTGTCTCTCCCGGTATTGGGGGTTGATATTGCGCTATGCTCGATTAGCTATAACGGGAAGTCCTTGGTCATGGCTGCTGAGATTTACTGATAAGTGTTATCAGTAGTTTCTTGATCTGTTATGGATCATATACCGGCATGACTTATATGGTTATTCGGGTCGACAATACCATCCCTGGACTCGATATGCAGTATATCTGATGAAAAGACCGGACTGTACGGTAAGTGTTGCCAGTTGGCTCGATGGGAGTTTTGACAGGTTCGCTTGTTCTTCTTATGATCGCTCAATACCCGGGTGGCCGTTATGTTTAGCTGACCGCTTGCGGCTTGTAGGTGTTTGATCTGATCATCACCTGCTGCCGTCGTATTGACGAGTCTTAGAGTCCCACACAGGAGTTTCCTGGTTCAGGCGAAACGATGCGGTGTGCATATGAGATATGTGCGGGAGATCAATTAAATACGTGTATTTGATATCGTGTTTTAATCGGGCGTTTTCTATTGGTCGGGTCGTATGAGATATGACCGGTTTATTAAATCAAGTGTTGATTTAATATTGACTTTTATCTTATTTAAATAAACATTTTCTTTATGATGGATGCATTAATGTATATGTACATGTTGATGTGCATACACACATACATACATGCATTTGTATCATGGTTGATGATACAAGAAAGATGGCAATATAAGACTCACATGGAAAGTAAATATCTTTATATATATTAGAATGAGAAAATGAAAATGATATTAAATCATAGTTGACTATTCTTCACTTGACCTAGTTTGGAACCATGGTTTCATTTCACTTGTTATTTTTCCTCATTCTAAAATATATAGATATTTATTAACTATGGTTTGAGATGAGATATATATCTATCATATTTATCTTTTCTCATTATCTTTTATCATTATCTTTCATTCAAAAGAAATAAGCTCAAGGTTGCCATCTTCTTCTTCCTCTCTCTAGCTCTCTCTTGAGATTTCTAAGTGACTGAGGGTAAAAGAAAGAAAGGGTTTTTATGTGAGAACACAACCATATCATCATAATACACTTGTCTACCCCATTGGTGTAGTTTGTTTGCTTCATCTTCATTGTGATCAAGTGGAGCAAGGAGCTTTGAGCAAAGGTACTCCGGGTGGATCATCGTGGACGTGGAAGAAGCTCAAGCTAGCTGGTTCAACCTCTAGGAGATCCAAGGAGTTGCAAAGGAGGTCTACAAAGGTTGTATTTCTCCCCACTTAGTGTTAAACACTAGCTAGTATATGATACTAGAACTTGTTACCCTAATCATTCTAGTTCGATTCCTAGGTTTGTTTGTTTAACACCTCATAAAATTTTAATATAACATGTATGATGCTTGCAAAACCCTAGGTGAGGTGCTAAAGAAACCCTATAGTGGTATCAGAGCCAAGCTAGAATTTTAGACGATGTTAGATATCACGAAAACGAAATAAATACGAAAAATACGGATTTCTGGAAACCCTAGATCTGCTCTCTGTCGATTTTTAAACAATCTGGAAAAATTATTTAAACAACTGCAGAAGCTTATTTGAGACACCACTAGAGTACACAAGAAAAATGGGGACCATCCCTCGGATTTTGGCCGAGCACAAGGCTCAGAAATCCGAGGAGGCCGGCCTATTCACGTTCAATTTGCCTCGTTTTGCGTGCGTGCTCTGGTGTGTTGGTTTTGGGTTTTCAGGGATTGTTTGCTAAGCCCAATTTTTCATGTGATGACTATTGTGCTTAGGGGCTATTTCTTAGTGTTTCGTAGTCATAAATTTAACATTGTATTGGTAACCTTGACGATGTTGAACAGTTCGAACAGATTTTCAAACCCCACATTATCACCCCCTCTGAAATTTTCAAGTGTTGTATTTTTCCAAGTTGATTGTATTGAATGATAGTGCAAGTATTCCTATGGGACCTTTAGAAGACAATAAAACCTTAACTCGATTCTATGTCCACGGAAACGCGATCGAACCCTAGGGTTTGCCGTGGTTCCGTGGTACCATAGGTGAGGCATTGGTTAACCCTTCTACGGCTGGTCCATAGACACTGCGGCACGTCTTTTTGGTACTTTCAACTTTTCTCAAGTGTTGAGCTTTCGGGGTAACTTATGGGTGTTTGTTGATTCGATCGAAATGTTTTAACATCGTCCTGATATATGTGAATGTGATAATCGTAAGTGTTGTTGTTTTTCACTGTCTTTTCTGCGACCGTAAGCGTAGTATGTAGTGTTTCGCCGGTTTCGTTGCTATACATCAACGACAATTGGGATACGCATACTGCTTACGTTGATGACATGTGATGTCATGTGTTGCTGAGATATGTTGTACAGGATCGTCTTGATTGAATGGCCGGGGATTTTATGTGAGATGAAAGTTTTTTATTTTCCTTCATGTAAAATTCAATTGTATGTAAAATTCTTTTATTTAAGGCACTTCCGGGTTAAGGATGATGTCACCATTATTGTATATTATTTACTTTTCCGCATTAGGATAGACCCAAGGAGGGGAGCCTAAATGACCGGGTTCTAAGGTTCAGTGGGAGGCCATCTCGAGGAGTTGAGACCGGGTCTCCTAAACTCTAGAATTGGTAGGGTCACTTGCCACTCTCGTAGGGGTCTAGGTGTGTGGGCTTGGCCATTCATTGTGACCGTCGAATCCGTATTTTCTATTGATGGCCAAATACTAAATACGGACCTCCTAGATATCCTATATTTTCATTTGTGTTTCTGCTGCTGCTGATATTCTGTGATGCGATCAGTTTATATGTTGAGACGAATGGAATATTATATATATGATATATAATAGATGTTTCTTATGTTTTGCACCCGAGCTAGCCCTGTCCTGGTATGCCGTTAGTTATGTAACCTAACGGTGCATAACGGAACATTATGGCGAATGCGGGTGGCATAAGCGTACGTTATATTTTCGTTTCTTTTCTTTGATGGCTTAAAGACTAAAATGATGGGACTACATTATTGAGATTAATGTAAAGAAAAATGAACCTAAAAAGATGTAGAATCGGATTTAAAACCAATACGGCTTTTTTTGAAAGAGCATGTTTTCAAAAGTGCGGAGCTTAATCCACTCCTTTTAAAACCATTGGATTCTACAACGATATCAAGTTCAAAGTGTTAAAAGTTTTCTTAAAAACTATCTGCGGCCCTCCGTCATTTTAGGATGTAGAGTACTTAGTATTCGTGCCGCGTATTTTGACTATAGTTAAGGCGCAGTGTACGGTAGCTAAGTGATGTCTTCCTACACCGCATATGATGCAGAAGAGTTAGGACATTCATATGATTATGTTGACTATAGTTAAGGGTCATATGGGTGGGTCTAGTTAATCATGAAATGACGTGAAGAACTTGATTAGTATTTATGATATGTTGACTATAGTTAAGATCATGAGTGCTAGGGGTAAAAACCATATCGGGAGTTTCAAGAGTTGAAAATTGCAATGAGATTGCGTTCCTTCTATGTGTTAGTAGGATCCCGATCCCACTGTGAGCAAGAGTTACTCCCAGGAGTGTTTTGCACTTTACAATTAGCTTACCTATTAGGTGTCTAGAAAGGTGTCAACGGGGCTACGCCTCTGGGGAAACGAGGTTTATTCTAATTAGGTCCGTGCGAGAGCACGGGGAACCTCCCTCAAAGTAACGGCACTGGCCTGGTTGAACGCTTAGCGAAGTTGTAGAATGTAATTAATTCTGGCTAGCATTCCTTTTAAAGGTTTTAAGGAAAATTTGATAAAACCAGTGGGAGACATCGATTAGACAAGATAATAACCAATCTGGTCTTTGCAAGAGCTTACGCTGAGTGTATTTTTTTCTCTCTCTTAAATGGCAAATACCAATGACAGGCCTTAAGCTTCTACTAGATAAAAACAAGCAGACCGGACGCAACTACAAAAACTGGCTGAGGAACATTACCATTGCTCTCACATATGATAAAGTATCATATGTCCTCTCTGCCAAAGCCTCGCCCAGCCCAAGACCTGAATCTTCTACTGCGGATAGGGAAATCCGCAAAACGTAGGATATTGACTGTGCTATTGCTAAATGCCTTGCGCTTGCATCGATGGACAATATGTAGGGTTACCAGGCACTCTCACAAGGGTCTACAAGGCATCAACCATGCCCGATTTTAAATTTAGACGTGCCGAACAACCCTAACCAAGATCTTTAAACTAGAGAGTAGGCGAAACAAAGCATGTTAAACACATTAACATCTAAGAGTTTGGGATTACAACCTTTGTAGTCCGGTCCTTCACTTCTAAAGCTCCGTGTTGAGGTCCCTTCGCTGCGATCATCATGTTGCCGGACTCTAGAGAGGCTCCACGAAGAGAAAGATGCAAGCTTGCTTCCGATCTTCGATAACTAAGATGATCTACCTTGAAGTTTCTATAACACAAGCTCTCACTCACTAAATGAAGTGAACACCCTAATCTAAATGGCTAGGATAGATTAGGATGATGAAGTAGGATTTTATCTCTCATTTGTTATCATAATCTCACACTAATCCATCACTAAACCCAAAGCTAGAAAGCTTTGCAAGGAAGAAGAAGAAGAAGAATGAAAAATATCCTTTTGTGATGAATAATGAATTTTTATGATAACTACAAAATGCAACCATGGTTGACCAAAGAAAAGGCTAACCTATGTAGAGAGTTAACTAGGTTTAAAGGGTGTGGGTTGGGTTTGGAAATATCTTACAAAGTATCAACATAAATATCTTTGCAAGAAACAAAGTAAAAACTTCTAGAAGTTTCTAGAAAACAATAACCCAAATCAAACCCTAACCATGTTTAATCTCCACTATGTTGCACTAGTAATCATAACTTGTTACAATATTATATATCACATATATAATATTTATTGTAACAATATAAAACAATACAATTAACATATATCGCATATATATCAATGTATTACTCGAGTGAGAAAAAGAATCTTTTAGTGAGCTTATATCAGTTAATGTAATTTAATATATCAAATATATAATTATAAATTAAATTATCGAATCAACACTTGATCCGATAATCTGGCTATTTCACAAATAACCGACTAATATAATCTGAATCAGTTCATCGAATCAACACTTGATCCGATGACCCGGCTATATCACATATACCCGGCCGATATCTCATATCGCGAGAATCTAATACGGTATCATATACACGTATTGTTCTCGGTCCCGCACATATCATATATGTGCTCCTACTCCGTTTTTCCTGAGCCAAGAAACCTCTGTGTAGGACTCTAAAGAATCGTCAATACGTCGGCAGTAGGTGATGATCTTATCAAACACCCACAAGCTGCAAGCGGTCAGCTAAACGTAACAGCCACCCAGGTATTGAGCGATCAGAAGATTACCAAGCAAGCCTGTACATTCTCCAGCGAATCCAATCAGTAACACTCCCGTACAGTCCGGTCTCTTCGTCTGATATGTCGCATATGTCTCGTAGGGGTGGTAAAACTTCATACCCCAGTAGCTTGATAAATCGTGTCGATATGAGGTCTATAAGAGTTTGAGAAACTACTGATAACACTTACCAGTAAATCTCAGCAACCCTGGCCAGGGATTTCCAGTTATAGCCAATCGAACACAGCGCAACATCAACTCCCTATATCGGGAGAGACGAATCCCCTCCTATCGCTCATTGCCTCCATATGATTCGGGACTGTACCCAAAAGCCACCCTTTTGCATGCCCTCCTGGACGTGGTATGATGGAAATCAAAGCATAGTGGGAATCACACAAGACTCTATGACGATCTCGGGTCTACAGACTAACCTGTACCAGTGTCACCGGAGAACTGCCATCTGACGTGAGGTATAATACCATCTGGGAGTTCTTGGCGAGTCCGTCCAGTGTAACCAGTCTCTTCTGAGCACCCGTACACCATCGTTGATGTCAAACACCGATGGATATAGGATCATCCATCGCCCATCATATGGGTCAAGATGCGTATACGCTAGTCTACTCTGGTGTATCAATGCCCTGTCTCGATACACCCTCGATTAGGAACAGTTATAGGATGTACTCGTCGACTACCGTGGCCCCACTAGTATGATCTCATTATAGTCCCAGTAGTCGAGTACATATCCTAAGGGCTTTATCAACATGTAACATAGAGACAATCAAAGTACATGTTAAGATAAAGAGCAACCAGATAGCGTACTATCATGTCGAGCGAGAAAGTCCTCCCTATATATGTCCAAGCATCCACTACAATATACATCGTATGTACAGTAATGTCCTCTAGGGCGTACATATAACTAACAATCTCCCACTTGCATTAGGGCCATCTGTTGTGGTATCACATACCCAACAATTAGCTGTGGTTGAAGTATCTCATACTCAACCATCCTATAAGAGTCTCTACTGGGAAAAAGGCCTTTGTGAGTGGATCCGCGCTGTTGTTCTCTGTGTCTACTCTCCTAACCTCGATCTCCCTGGAGATCTACGATCTCCATGATCAGGTGATACTGCCTAAGAATTATATCTGAATTTTTGATGGGACGGGGGTTCCTAGGCCGAATCCATAACTCCATTGTCACACAATGGCAGGAACGAAGTTCATCTCATGAACTAATATATCCAGACTGCCTCTTTTGTAGCATCCTTGGTAACGATGTATCTTGCCTTTAATCGTCTAGTAAGTCATGGTATCTAGCTTAGAACTCTTCCAACATACCGTCCCTCCACTGAGGGTAAAGACAATGCCTGCGACTGACATTCAGTCGTCCTTATCACCCTGGAACCTTTCCGGTGATTATCCACAGGATCGATTGATACCATCTCACTACAACTGTGAGTATCCTAATATCCATTTAGATCTATCCCATAGATATAAATACCTAGGATTTAGGAGGTATCACCTTGATCCTATATGGAGAATCCTTGTGATAAGCGGAGATTGACCGAGCGTAGCATAGGAAACTCCTTCCCTATTAAGACTATGACATCCACGTACTCTATGAGGATCACCACCATACTCTCTACTACCTTTTTGTATATACAAGGTTCATCTACCATTTTGATGAAGTCAAACTCTTTGACTACCACATCAAAACAGATGTTCCAACTCTGCGATGCCTGCTTTATCACATAAAACATCTTGCACACGTTTTCGCTGCTCCCACTGTCTACGAAGCCCTCTGGCTATGTACTTATAGACGATCTCTTCCAAATCATCATTTAGAAAAGCTATTATGACACCCAACCGCCAGATATCGTAGTCATGGTATGTAGCCGTGGCATGTAGGATCTGGATGGACTTAAGCATAGCTTTGAAAGTCTCAACTTTTCCATGTACGCCAAGTAATCTTCTCAAGATATACTTGCTCCTGATGGGGATTTAACCCTTCAGATAAAGCAACCAAAGTCCATACTTTGTTGGTGTATAAGGATTCCATCTTAGATCGATAAGCATCCAGCCATTCTCATAGAGTCCCCACTCCTGATGGCCAGCTCGAAACTAGTTGGGTCATTATCTCATGTTGCAATCCTCGCTCCCACTGTCATAGAGAAAACCGAAGTATCTCTCAGGTGGGTGAGGAACCCTACCAGATCGGCGGAGAAGCTGAGGTTCGTTGGAAACTATTGAATCCTTTGGTTCTACCAAATCATCAGTTGCAGTTTGTATAGCTGGAACTCTTCCCAGTTCTACCTCATGTCCAATAATTTCTTCACAAGAAATTCCCTTTCACAAAGGTGACATGCTGAGAAACAAAACATCTTCTGTTCCTCGGTTAGCTAGAAGATATTCCCTTGCGAATGCTTGGGATATCCAACAAACTTCTACAGAACTGACTTTGCCTCGAGTTTGTCCGAATTATGTTTTTAGACATGGGCTGGACAACCCCAAATCTTAACATACTTAAGATATGGGCTCTTCCCATTCCATATCACATATGAACTGGTAGGCAACTGATTTGATTGGAACCCTATTCAATAGGTATGCAGCTTCACAAGTGCATAACTCCTAAAAGGAAATAGAAAACTCAGTAGTACTCATCATAGAGCACACCATATCACATAGGGTGCTATTGCTACGTCCCGATACACCTACATGCCGTGGTGTATATGGAGGAGTAATGATGAGAGAGAATCTCATTCTCCTTTAGGTTAGTCCAGGAATTCCGTGCTCAGGTATTCTCCTCCCTGATTTCATCAAAGGACATAATACTTATACCCGTTTTTGGTTCTCTACTTCTAACTTATATTCTGTGATTATCTCAAAAGTTTCGGACTTGTGTTTCAACAGGAACATATGTCTGAATATTAAGAGATCATCAGTGACTGTAATGAAGTAAAAAAAACCGGTCTTGGCATGTGTTGACAGGGGACCTTCATACATCAACATGTATCAATCCCAAGAGTTCACTAACTCTTTCTCTGTTTCCAATAAACAGAACTGTGGTCATCTTATCTCTATGACATGACCGGCAAGTTTCACAAGATGTAAATTCAAACTAATTTAAATATGCATCTATATGTAACTTCAGCTAGTCGGGTCGCATTGATTTGACCTAGTCTATAATACCTCAAGAAGGATTCGTTCATTTCTGAACTCTTCCTCTTGTGTGTGTTCTGTACGTTAAGAACTGTGGTTTGATTTAGAACGTCTATGCTTTTAGATAACGTGCCTGAACCGATCAACTCTTGATATAAGAAATGTTCAAAACATTATCCAACAATACAAAATTATATCCTTCTTTACTAATAAAGAGACTGATATGATGTTGTATATCAGGTTCGGTATCTAATAACATTCGTTCAGAATCAATGTATTCTGGTAATACAGGGTGATAACTACCAACAGACTTGGCCGCAACACTTGCACCGTTTCTATCTCATGAAATTTATCACCCGTTCTGAGTTCTCTACCTATCTGTAGCCCATGTAACAAATTACAGATGTGGTATCCTGATCTGATATCAAATACCCAGGACGTAAAGGATACTGAGAAACAGTTCTCGGTAATGAACACACCCGAAGAAGATGCATCAGCATGCACTTTCTTCGTTTGGGTGGCACGGGAATTCTGGTAATCCCCTCTTTCCTGCTCTGTCTTATAACATTTATAAGTTGGAGCGGGACCAACGTTCCCCAGCTAAGTATAACAAGCGGGTTCGGTCAATACATCCGTATTATTATCTTGATTAAGGCGTGACATGGTCGCTACTTGGAGAGAGAGAGAAGAAAACACTCAGCGTGCGCTTTTACAAGATTAGATTGGTTATCAATTTATCTAATCAGGATGTCTCCCACTGTTTTAGTCAAATCTTCCTTCAAACCCTAAAAGGAAAGACTAGCCGGGATTAATTACACCTTACAAGTTCGCCAATCTTTCAGCCAGGCCAGTGTCGGTACTTTAAGGGAGGTTCCCCATGCTTTCGCACGGACCTAATTAAAGTAAACCTCATTTTCCCAGGGGCGTAACCCCGTTAACACCTTTCTAGACACCTATTTGATCGGCTAATTGTAATGTGTAAAACTCTCCCAGGAGTAACTCTTACTCGCAGCGGGTATCGGGATCCAACTATCTCATAGAAGGTATGCAATCTCATTGCAAATTTCAACACTTGAAATTCCCAATAATATTTTACCCCTAGCGTCCCATGACCTTGACGCAGGCCAACAAACCATAGTCCGCTAGTCAAGTTCAACCCGTACATTTCCTGATTGAATTAAATCTACCCGCACGACCCTTGACGCAGGCCAACAATGTCGCACGACTACCCTAATCCAATCGCATTGTATGCTGCAGATAAGCACTAGTTAGCTACCGCACACTACGCCTTGACGCAGGCCAACAAACGTAGTACGAATACTAAGTATTACTTATCTGAAATGACGGAGGGCTACGACGGGTTTTTAAGAAAACCCTTTGCGTAATGAACTTGATATCGTTGTAGAATCAAGTGATTTTTAATGGAATGTTTTTGAGGCCTTTTCTAGTTTTGCTAAAGAGGTCACTCCCGGTGAAGCGACCGTCAGCTCTTTCCTTATCGAATAAGGTGCAGGATATTTCACAAATATCACCATGCATAGCAAAAAACTATATAAGCAATCAAAAGACAAACCGTGTTTGTAGCATCTGTTAGTTGTATGTATGCCCTAGAGGCCAGTATTGTACAGATGATGTATATTATATTGGATGCTTGGACATATATAGAGATGACTTTCTTGCTCGATATGATAGTATGCTATCTGGTTACTCTTTATCTTAACATGTACACTAGTCTCTTTAAACTGTCTTAGAGTTATATGTTGATAAAGCCCTTAGGATGTGTACTTAACTACCTGGACTATGATGCAGATCATACTAGTGGGAACATGGTAGTCCATAAGTACATCCTTCAAGGTCCCTAGTCGTGGGTGTATCGAGACGGGGCATCGATATACCAGAGTAGACTAGTGTATACGCTTCTCGACCCATGATATGGGCGATGGATGATCCCATGTCCATTGGTATTTGACATCAGAGATGGTATACGGGTGCTCAGTGGAGACTGGGTACACTGGACGGACTCGCCGAGAACTCCCAGATGGTATTATACCTCACGTCAGATGGCAGTTCTCAGGTGACACTTGTACAGGTTAGTCTGTAGACCCGAGATCGTCATAGAGTCTTGTGTGATTCCTACTGTGCTTTGATCTCCACCTTACCACGTCCATGAGGGCATGCAAAACGGTGGTCTTTGGGTACAGTCCCGGGTCACATGGAGGCAATGAGCGATAGGAGGGGTTTCGTCTCTCCCGGTATTGGGGGTTGATGTTGCGCAGTGCTCGATTGGCCGTAACAGGGAAGTCCCTGGCCAGGGCTGATCAGAGATTTGCTGGTAAGTGTTACCAGTAGTTTCTCGACCCGTTATGAGCCTCACATCGGCACGACTTATCGGTTATTGGGGTCTGACGTATACCACCCCTAGACTTGATATGCGACATATCAGACGAACAGACCGGACTGTACGGTAAGTGTTACTGGTTGGATTCACAGGAGTGTGAGCGGGCTAGCTCGTCGATCTTCTGATCGCTCAATACCCGGATGGCCATTACGTTTGGCAGACCGCTTGCGGCTTGTGGATGCTTGATATGATCATCATCTGCTACCGGCGTATTGACGAGTCTTTAGAGTCCTACACAGAGGTTTCCTGGCTCAAGCGAAACGAAATAGGAGCGCATATGAGATATGTGCAGGACTGAGAACAATGCGTGTATGTGATACCACATTTCATTCTCGCGATATATGTTTCGATTCGTTATATTCGATATGACCTAGTTATCGAATCATTGATTCGATAAATCGATACATTGGATTCTAGTCGGTTATGTGCGACATGACCGGATCATTGAATCAAATGTTGATTTAATGATTTAATGTATAATTATATATTTGATATATTACTTTGCATTAACTAGTATTGGTTCACTTTAAATGGATTTTCTCACTTGATATGCAAGTTGTATATGTGATATACTTTTATGCACATGTTTGTATCTTGTTTGATGATACTTGCTCACATGGCTAAGTGTAAAGAATTAAACCATGGTTAAGTAGATAATTAGGGTTTTGATTTATTCTCTCATTTATTTATCCATTCTTTATTTATATAAATGGATAAATGAAAACATAATGGTTTCTTTTTTATCATGAAGCTTGTTGAAGCTTCATGAAGCTTTGACTAAAGAAACCATTTTTTCTTCTAGCTTAACCCTAACCCTTCTCATTTACCATGGTCTTTTCTCTACACTTAACCTTGGTTAAGATATGATAAGTATTGATTTATTTTTCTATTATGAAGATACTTATCATATTCTAGCTTCATCTTCTCCTTCTTCTTAAAGAAAGAAAACTAGATGCCATCAATGGCAACTTGAGCAAAAGTGAGTGAAATCCAATTCTAAAGTGAACCCACCTCCTATTTCTTCACCCTCTACCTCTTGCCAAGTTGTTTTGGGTGTTTTCTTCACAAGTTTCACAACCTGGTGAAGTTGGAGCTTGAACTTGTGCAACCTCGACGTAGATCATCTTCGGCACGAAGCCGACGACCTATTTCGCTCATTCCTTTTGATGAAGCTGATGCGAGAGTCCGAGATCCGACTAGGACAGCGAGAGGACGTCTACGTGGAGCTAAGGAAGTGGATAACCGGATCTACAAAGGTTGTAGCCTCTCTCCTTTAGTTAAAATGTTAACTAGATTCGTATTTCGCCTAGAATTCTAGCCGACGATCCGTATTAGGGTTTCTCGGCACCAATAAAATTTGAAATTGGCATGGTTGATGCCTTGTGAGACCTCTATAGTGTGCCTAGGAACCCTACAGTGGTATCAGAGCCTAGCTAGAGCCTTAGGCGAAGTCTAGACGGAGTTTGAAGTCCGAACGAACCGAAACCCTAACTCACAAAATGCTCTCTGTACATTTTCTAAAATCTGGGATTTTTCCAAATTAAAAATATGCAGAAAAATCAGCAGGTGATTCTAAGAGTTACTGTGAAATTCGACAGCCCAAATCCACCAAGTTGCCGCGGTTCCGCGGCATGAGCATGGCTCATGCGGCGGTTCCGCAGCCGTACGGCCTCATTAAACAAAGAATTCTGCACATTAATTCTTATTTTCCAGTGCTGGTTCCCCTGGAAATTTTTAAAATTTATTCAAGAGTTGCATTTTTTGGGGTTGTTTTGGAGCTTCGATAGTTCGATCGGATTATCAAATTTCGTCTATGTGTTTTTCGGATATTTTAAGAATATGTTAAAAAGTTCGACCGGATGAAAATACCCAACTTTTCCCCTGCCGGAATATTTCCAAGTGTTGGATCTTTCTATGGTTTAAAAGACGTTCTGAGCAGTGCAAGTAACGCGATGGTCCCTCTAGAAGACAACAAACCTTAACTCGATTATATGACCGTCTTGAACTGCCCTTTGAACCTTCGGGTTTGGGGCAGTACGGCGTGCCACATGTGAGGCGTTGGCTTGACCCTTCTATGGCTGGACCGTTGGTACTGAGGCATGAAGTGAATGTCTTTGAACTTATTTCATGAGTTGATCGGTTTCGGGAAAACTCGGGTGTTCGAATGTTCGATCGGAAAGTTTAATATTTTCTGTTTATCCGGAATGGGATACAATAATTGGAATTCACAAACAGTTATGAGATAACTGAATGAATGTTATAAATCTAGCGGTTTAGTTTCATTTGATATTGAAAAGAATTTTCGATAATGAGACTAAAATGCGGGGTTTATAGCTGTTTGGCATGTGATGTCTAAGTATTTCATTTGATTAGGCATGCGATGTCTAAAGAGGTTGCGGATTCCAACTGTTGTAGTTTTACACTTTCTTTTCTGTGACCGTAAGTGTAATATGTGATATCGCCGGTTTCGTTGCTATATGTCAACGACAATTGGGATGCGCATATTTACTTACGTTGATGACATGTGATGTTATGTGTTGCTGGATATGTTATATTGGATTGTCGTGTTTGAATAGCCGGGGTTTTTTATGTGAGATGAGTGTTTTTCATTTTCATTCATGTAAAAACTTGTAGGGGCACTTCCAGGTAGCGGAAGTCGTCACCTTTTGTATATTATTTACTTTTCCGCATTAGGATAGACCCAAGGAAGGGAGCACAAGTAACCGGGTTCTGGGGTCCAGTGGGAGACCAACTCGAGGAGTCGAGTCCGGGTCTCCTAACCCTAGAATTGGTAGGGTTGCTTGCCGCTCTCGTAGGGGTCTAGGGGTGTGGGATTGGCTATTCATCACGACCATGGAATCCGTGTTTTATACTGGCTCGTATTGAAAACACGGACGTCCTAGTATATCCAATATTTCATATGTTTCTTCTGCTGCGATATCTGTGATGTGATCATGTGATGTTCTGTGATAGATACTTTATATAGTATATATGATATATTATATAGACGTTACTTATGTTTTACACCCGCACTAGCCCTGCCCTGCTCTGTCGTTAGTTACCTAACCTAACGGTGCACGAGGGGACATCGAGGCGAATGCGGATGGCATAAGTGTACGTCGTATTTATCTGTGATGTTTAGGTATTTAAATGATGGGACTTCATTAATGTGATTAATGAAAGAAAAGAAACCTAAGATGTTGTAGAATCAAATTTTAAACAAAACAGGTAGCTACAGTTCTTGCTTTGCACAGCGATATATATGATATATCCTGCACCTTATTCGATGAGGAAAGGACCGAGATCCCTTCACCGGGAGTGACTCCTTTAGCAATAACTGGCAGATGCTACACACTCGGTTTGACTTTTGATTGCTTCTATAGTTCCTCCTTTGCACAGCGATATATATGATATATCCCGCACCTCATTCGACGAGGAAAGGGCCGACGATCCCTTCACCGGGAGTGACCCCTTTAGGAAAACTACAAAAGCCTTAAAATCACTCCATTTTAAAACTTCATTTGATTCTACAACGATATCAAGTTCATTACGCAATAGGTTTTCAGAAAAACCTGTCGTAGCCCTCCGTCATTTCAGATAAGTCATGTTTAGTATTCGTGCTGCGTTTGTTGACCTTGTCAAGGTGCAGTGTGCGGTAGCTAACCAGTATTTGTCTGCTTATGCATATGATGCAGATTGGGTTAGGGTAGTCGTACGGCCTTGTTGACCTTGTCAAGGGTCGTGCGGGTGGGTTTGATTCAATCAAGAAATGACGGGTTGAACTTGACTTGCGGTCTATGGTTTGTTGACCTTGTCAAGGTCATAGATCGTTCGGGGCAAAAGCATTATCGGGAATTTCAAGTGTTGAAATTTGCAATGAGATTGCATACCTTCTATGAGATAGTTGGATCCCGATACCCACTGTGAGTAAGAGTTACTCCTGGGAGAGTTTTGCACATTACAATTAGCCGATCAAGTAGGTGTCTAGAAAGGTGTCAACGAGGTTACGCCTCTGGAAAAACGAGGTTTACATTAATTAGGTTCGTGCGAAAGCACGGGGGACCTCCCTCAAAGTACCAACACTGGCCTGGCTGAAAGATTGGCGAACTTGTAGTGTGTAATTAATCCCGGCTAGTCTTTCCTTTTTAGGGTGTGGAGGAAGATTTGATAAAAAGCAGTGGGAGCCATCCTGATTAGATAAGATAATAACCAATCTGATCTTGCACGAGCATACGCTAAAGTGTTTTCTTCTCTCTCTCTCCAGGTAGCGACCATTTCATGCCCTAATGAAGATAATAATATGGATGTATTGACCGAACCCGCATGTTATACTGTGCTGGGGAACGTTGGTTCCGTTCTTCCTTATAAGAGTTATAGGAATGAACAGTATATAGGGGAATACCAGGATTCCCATGCCACCCGATTGAAGAAAGTACATGTTGATGCATTTTCTTCGGGTGTGTTCGTTACAGAGAACTGTTTCTCTATTTGCTCTACGTCCTGGGTATTAGATACCGGGTCAGGATCCCATATATGTAATCAGTTACATGGGCTAAGAAAAGGTAAAGAACTTGGAGAAGGTGATAAAGACATTAGAGTTGGAAATGGTGCAATTGTTGCAGCTAAGACTGTCGTGGAATATCACCTAGTATTACCAACTGGTAATACATTGGTTCTGAACGAATGCTATTACATGCCGAACCTGATATGCAACATTATATCGGTTTCTTTATTAAGTAAAGAGGGATACAATTTTGTATTACAGGACAATGTTATGAACATTTTCCATAACCAAAAGTTGGTTGGATCAGGCAAGTTGTGCAATGGCATTTATGTTCTAAATCAATCAACAGTTCTGAGCATAACAAACACACACAAGAGGAAGAGTTCAGAACTGAATGAATCCTTCTTGTGGCATTGTAGACTGGGTCACATTAATACGACACGACTGGCTAAGTTGCATAAGGATGGATATTTAAATCCGTTTGAATTTTCATCTTATGACACTTGCCAATCATGTCTCAAAGGCAAGATGACCAAAGCTCCGTTTACGGAACACGGAGAAAGAGTTACCGAACTCTTGGGACTGATACATAGTGATGTATGCGGTCCCATGTCTACACATGCCAGGGATGGTTCTTCGTACTTCATTACATTCACTGACGATCTCTCTAGATTCGGATATGTGTTCCTGATGAAACACAAATCAGAAGCTTTTGAGAAATTTAGAGAATATAAACAAGAAGTCGAGAACCAAACCGGAAAAAGTATTAAAATCCTACGATCTGATCGAGGAGGTGAATACTTGAGCAATGAATTCCTGGACTTCCTAAAAGAGAATGGGATTCTCTCTCAGCTGACTCCTCCATATACACCACAGCACAACGGTGTATCAGAACGGAGGAACCGCACCCTATTAGATATGGTGCGCTCTATGATGAGCACAGCTGGGTTACCTATTTCCTTCTGGGGATATGTGCTGCAAACATCAACATACCTATTGAATCAAGTTCCATCTAAATCTGTACCTACCACACCATATGAGATATGGAGTGGGAAGAGACCATATTTTAAACGAGTTAAGATATGGGGTTGTCCGGCCTATGTCAAAAGGCAAAATCCGGACAAGCTCGAGGCACGGTCAGTTCTCTGCAAGTTTGTGGGATATCCAAAGAATTCATATGGGTATTTTTTCTACCACAGTGAGGAACAAAAAGTGTTTGTTGCTCAACATGCCACCTTTTTAGAAAAGGAATTCTTGAAAAAGAAATTAGTGGCAAAGTGGTAGAGCTGGAAGAGGTTCCAGATACACAAACCGTAACTGAAGATTTAGTGGAACCAGAAGATTCAGTAGCTCCCAATGAACCTCAGCCTCTCCGCCGATCTAGTAGGGTTCCTCGCCAACCTGAGAGATACTACGGTTTTCTCAAGGATGGTGGGAGCGAGGATTGCATCATGGAGGATTATGACCCAACTAGCTTCGAGCAGGCCATCACGAGAAGGGACTCAGTGAAATGGCTGGATGCTATGCGGTCCGAGATGGAATCCATGTACACCAACAAAGTATGGACTTTGGACGTTGCTCCTGAAAGGGTAAAACCCATTGGGAGCAAGTGGATCTTCAAGAAGAAACTTGGTGTAGATGGGAAAGTGGAGACTTTCAAAGCTAGACTTGTAGCAAAAGGTTTTCGTCAAAGATCAGGTGTAGACTATGACGAAACCTTTTCTCCAGTGGCTATGCTTAAATCCATCCGGATCATGCTTGCCATCGCTGCATATCATGATTACGAAATCTGGCAAATGGATGTTAAGACCGCCTTTCTAAATGGTGATTTAGAAGAGTGCGTGTACATGACTCAGCCAGAGGGCTTCGTAGACAGTGGGAGCAGCGGGAAGGTGTGCAAGCTGCTTAAATCCATTTATGGATTAAAGCAAGCATCGCGGAGTTGGAACATCTGCTTTGACGTCGTTATCAAAGAGTTTGATTTCGTCAAAAACCCAGATGAACCTTGTATCTATAAGAAGGTGGCAGAGAGTAAGGTTGTCTTCCTCGTATTGTACGTGGACGACATACTCTTGATAGGAAATGATATTCCTATGCTGCAATCGGTCAAGCTCTTCTTATCACAAAGATTCTCAATGAAAGATCTTGGTGATGCCTCCTGCATATTGGGAATTAGGATCTATAGAGATAGATCCAAACGGATTTTGGGATTGTCCCAATCCAGGTACATTGACACCATACTAAAGAGGTTTAGTATGGAAGAATCCAAGCGTGGGAACTTGCCCACGATCTCTGGAGTCACTCTCTCCAAAGAGATGTCTCCCAAGACTGATTTGGAGAGAGCTCGCATGCAAGGGATACCCTATGCTTCGGCTGTGGGCTCTATTGTTGGAGATAGTGCCCTCATAGTCAATTATTGGATCGCAGGTACGTGATTGCAATGATTGCGGAGGACCTATACCGGTAGGACAGTCTTACTCGAGATGATAGTATGCTATCTGGTTTGCCTTTATCAGTCGTGTACATGTTCAGGTGACTGATTGCATGTTACACTTTGATAGAGCCCTTAGGATCTTGCTTTACTACCAACAGTATGTTGGCGATCATATACGTGAGAGTTGGGTAGTTTATATGCATATCCTTAATTGTTGTCCCTAGTCGTGGGAGTTTCGAGACAGGGCATCGATACTCCGGAGTAGACTAGTGTGTACAGTCGAGACCCCGACGAGGGGCGGTGGCCGGTCTCACAAGCCACTGGTGTCAGTTGGATCACCTAAGATGTATACATGTGCTCATTGGGTTATGAGTACACCGGACAGGACTCGCCGGGAATCTGCTAGTTAGTACTATACCTATCGTCAGATAGCAGTTCCCTGGTGACATGTGTACAGGTTAGTTCATCGACCTGAGGTCGTCATTTGTCTCGTGTGAGTTCCCACTGTGCTTTGATTTCTACCCTACCATAGCTCAAAGGAGTCGTGCAAACAGGTAGCTTTTGGGTACAGTCCCGAGCCATATGGTGGCACGTGAGCGGATCGGCAGGGGATTCGTCTCTCCCGGTATTGGGGGCGAGGTCGTGCTGTGTCTAGGAGAGCCATTACACAAAGTCCATGGCCATGGCAGGAGATTTACTGGTAGGTACTCCAGTAGTATCTCAGGGTGTTATTGGGCTACACTCCGACACGACTTATACTGCTATTGGGGGTCTGACGTTACTAGCCCCCTAGGCGGATATGCGATACTCATTGACGAATGGACCGGACTGTATATACATTGTCACTGTTAGGCTCAGTAGGGTTTCCGGATGAGTTCGCTCATCGGCCTCCCTTGAGTTCGCTCATCGGCTTCCCTTGAGGTCAGTCCGTGGGCAACCGTTACGCATAGCTAGTGCCGCTGACGGTTTGTGGTTAAACCCACTGCCAGGGTACTGACGAGTCATTAGAGTCCCCCACAGACAGTTTCCCAAGTTCGGGCGAAACGTTGTAGAGGCCGTATGGTTTTATGGCAGGGTTCGGAAAATGCACGTGCGTTTACGCACGTGTCAGTTTTCGGGCAGATGATACTGGTCGGCTTTGGTTTAAGCCGGATCCGAGTATTATATTATGATAGGTATAATATCTTTGTCTCAGTTGCATTTGTATTCGGTCGTAATACAAATGCGGGTATATTTATACAGTTACGGGGTTATCCTGAAAGTTGTTTCAGGATCACTTTTAGAAGTTGCCAGTTTCCAGTTTTCTATCAGCCGTCTTTTAACATTCGGTTAAAGACAGATTTATCTTTTCTTGGATGAGGGTGAGTCATGCTTCTAGAAGGTTCTAGAAATTGGTGACAAGGTTAATGACTCATGCTTTGATTTCAATGAGGTTTTGTTTTCCTTAAGATATTTTCATGTGTTCACATTATGATATTTTGCTTAAGGTTACTCTCCCCTCTCCTACACTCACCTCCCTCTCTCCTATATATGGCCGACCCCTCCTCTCTCTCTCACACTTGAGTTTTCACTTGGAAAAGATTATGATAGGTTTTATCGGTGTATGGAATTTCACAGCTCATTTCATTCCATCACCCGATTCCCTCGGCAACTTAGTTAACCGATCGTCCACGGATTTGGACGAAGTGAGACAAAGTCATCTACTCATTCTCTACATCATTCTCGGTCGTCTCTTCTAGCAAACTTGACGACCGAGTTGCCTCGAGTCAGAGGCGGGAGCCCGTTTAAAGAATCAGTGATGTGGTGCCACCTGGACGAGCAGATCGGAGATCGAAGAGATCGGAGCAGCCGCAACGGAGCGTGGGATGATGGTTAAAGAACGAAGGACTCGGATCGTTCGATATAACCTTTCTACACTCTTTACAGTTTGTTAGTTTAGCAATAATGGCAGATCCGGGTTAAAGTATACGATAGCGCAAGTTAAAAAGTTTTTGTTCCGCATTTGGCGTCTGTAGACGGCCGGGGCGCTAGCGTAGACTTACATCTATCATGTATGCGATGCTATGTACCAGACCCGATGTAGCATACTCACTAAGTGTAGTGAGCAGGTATCAAGCTGATCCTGGAGAGAGTCACTGGACAGCTGTGAAGAGCATTCTCAAGTACTTGCGAAGGACTAGAGATATGTTCTTGGTGTATGGTAACGGAGAGCTCCAAGTGAAGTCCTTTACCGATTCAAGCTTCCAGAGTGATAAGGACGACTCTAAGTCGCAGTCGGGATTTGTCTTTACCCTGTACGGAGGGGTGGTTAGCTGGAAGAGTTCCAAGCAGGAAACCGTGGCAGACTCGACGATGGAGGCTGAATACATCGCTGCCAACGATGCTGCTAAAGAAGCTGTTTGGATCAAGAAGTTCATTACTGAACTTGGAGTGGTTACATCCATTGAGCATCCAATACCTTTGTATTGCGATAACAATGGAGCGGTGGCTTTGGCCAAGGAACCTAGGTCCCATCAGCGATCCAGGCATATTCTGAGGCGGTATCACCTGATCCGGGAGATAGTTGATCGCCGGGAGATCGAGGTCAGGAGGGTTGACACGAAGAACAACACGGCGGATCCACTCACGAAGGCCATTCCCCAGATACAGTTTGAGAGACTCTTCGGGATGCTCGGTATGCGATACTACAGCAGCTGGCCTTAGTGCAAGTGGGAGATTGTTAGTTGTATGTATGCCCTAGAGGCCAGTATTGTACAGATGATGTATATTATATTGGATGCTTGGACATATATAGAGATGACTTTCTTGCTCGATATGATAGTATGCTATCTGGTTACTCTTTATCTTAACATGTACACTAGTCTCTTTAAACTGTCTTAGAGTTACATGTTGATAAAGCCCTTAGGATGTGTACTTAACTACCTGGACTATGATGCAGATCATACTAGTGGGAACATGGTAGTCCATAAGTACATCCTTCAAGGTCCCTAGTCGTGGGTGTATCGAGACGGGGCTTCGATATACCAGAGTAGACTAGCGTATACGCTTCTCAACCCATGAGATGGGCGATGGATGATCCCATGTCCATTGGTGTTTGACATCAGAGATGGTATACGGGTGCTCAGTGGAGACTGGGTACACTGGACGGACTCGCCGAGAACTCCCAGATGGTATTATACCTCACGTCAGATGGCAGTTATCAGGTGACACTTGTACAGGTTAGTCTGTAGACCCGAGATCGTCATAGAGTCTTGTGTGATTCCCACTGTGCTTTGATCTCCACCTTACCACGTCCATGAGGGCATGCAAAACGGTGGTCTTTGGGTATAGTCCCGGGTCACATGGAGGCAATGAGCGATAGGAGGGGTTTCGTCTCTCCCGGTATTAGGGGTTGATGTTGCGCAGTACTCGATTGGCCGTAACAGGGAAGTCCCTGGCCAGGGCTGATCAGAGATTTGCTGGTAAGTGTTACCAGTAGTTTCTCGACCCGTTATGAGCCACACATCGGCACGACTTATCGGTTATTGGGGTCTGACGTATACCACCCCTAGACTTGATATGCGACATATCAGACGAACAGACCGGACTGTACGGTAAGTGTTACTGGTTGGATTCACAGGAGTGTGAGCGGGCTAGCTCGTCGATCTTCTGATCGCTCAATACCCGTATGGCCGTTACGTTTGGCAGACCGCTTGCGGCTTGTGGATGCTTGATATGATCATCATCTGCTACCGGCGTATTGACGAGTCTTTAGAGTCCTACACAGAGGTTTCCTGGCTCAAGCGAAACGAAATAGGAGCGCATATGAGATATGTGCAGGACAGAGAACAATGCGTGTATGTGATACCGCATTTCATTCTCGCGATATATGTTTCGATTCGTTATATTCGATATGACCTAGTTATCGAATCATTGATTCGATAAATCGATACATTGGATTCTAGTCGGTTATGTGCGACATGACCGGATCATTGAATCAAATGTTGATTTAATGATTTAATGTATAATTATATATTTGATATATTACTTTGCATTAACTAGTATTGGTTCACTTTAAATGGATTTTCTCACTTGATGTGCAAGTTGTATATGTGATATACTTTTGTGCACATGTTTGTATCATGTTTGATGATACTTGCTCACATGGTTAAGTGTAAAGAATTAAACCATGGTTAAGTAGATAATTAGGGTTTTGATTTATTCTCTCATTTATTTATCCATTCTTTATTTATATAAATGAATAAATGAAAACATAATGGTTTCTTTTTTATCATGAAGCTTGTTGAAGCTTCATGAAGCTTTGACTAAAGAAACCATTTTGTCTTCTAGCTTAACCCTAACCCTTCTCATTTACCATGGTCTTTTCTCTACACTTAACCTTGGTTAAGATATGATAAGTATTGATTTATTTTTCTATTATGAAGATACTTATCATATTCTAGCTTCATCTTCTCCTTCTTCTTCAAGAAAGAAAACTAGATGCCATCAATGGCAACTTGAGCAAAAGTGAGTGAAATCAAATTCTAAAGTGAACCCACCTCCTATTTCTTCACCCTCTACCTCTTGCCAAGTTGTTTTGGGTGTTTTCTTCACAAGTTTCACAACTTGGTGAAGTTGGAGCTTGAACTTGTGCAACCTCGACGTAGATCATCTTCGGCACGAGGCCGACGACCTATTTCGCTCATTCCTTTTGATGAAGCCGATGCGAGAGTCCGAGATCCGACTAGGACAGCGAGAGGACGTCTACGTGGAGCTAAGGAAGTGGATAACCGGATCTACAAAGGTTGTAGCCTCTCTCCTTTAGTTAAAATGTTAACTAGATTCGTATTTCGCCTAGAATTCTAGCCGACGATCCGTATTAGGGTTTCTCGGCACCAATAAAATTTGAAATTGGCATGGTTGATGCCTTGTAAGACCTCTATAGTGTGCCTAGGAACCCTACAGCATCTGCCAGTTATTGCTAAAGAGGTCACTCCCCGTGAAGGGACCTCGGCTCTTTCCTTATCGAATAAGGTGCTGGATGTTCTACAAGGAACACGGCTATGCAAAGCAAGAACTAGAGCTACCAGTTTTTAAACAAGTTTCTACAACATCTTTAGGTTTCTTTTAGTTTCATTAATCTCATTAATGATGTCCCATCTTATTATGCTTCGCAAGCATCACATTTGAAACGAAATCTGCAAAATAACATATATCTAATATATATAATATAAATATTCGTCTCAGGAAGTAATATGATCTCATCACAGAACACTGCAGCAGAAGAAACATATATGAAATATTGGATATACTAGGAGGTCTGTGTTTTAGTACGAGCCTGTATAAAACACGGATTCCACGGTCGCGATGAATAGCCAAACCCACATCCCGAGACACCTACGAGAGCGGCATGCAACACTGCCAATTCTAAGGTTAGGAGACCCGGTCTCGACTCCTCGAGATGGTCTCCTACTAGACCCCAGAACTCGGTTACTTGTGCTCCCCGCCTTGGGTCTACCTAATGCGGAAAAGTAAATAATACACAACGGTGACATCATCCTCAGCCCGGAAGTGTCCCAATAAAAGAATATTACATACAAATGAATTTTACATGAATGAAAATAAAAACCCTCATCTCACATAAAACCCCCGGCTATTCAAAACGCGACGATCCAATATAACATATCACAGCAACACATAATATCTCATATCATCAACGCAAGCAAGTATGCGTATCCCGATTGTCGTTGACGTATAGCAACGAAGCCGGCAATACACCACATACTACGCTTACGGTCACAGAAAAGAAAGCGTAAAACTACAACAGTTGGAATCCGCAACCTCCTTAGACATTGCATGCCTAACCAAATGAATTCCTTAGATATCGCATGCCTAACAAATCTTAAACCCCGCATTTTAGTCTCTTTTTCGAAAACACTTTTCAATATCAAGTCGGCCAATTCAACAAGATTCCCGACATTCTGATCGAATGCTCGTCGCAAACTTTAGTAGACGGCCGCACCCCCGGATGCCGTCGACGAAGTGCACTAAGGCGGAACACCGCTGCCGCAAGCACCCGAACAGATGCTTTTGACGACGGGGTTCTCCTACAGTCACTTGGTCGGGGCTTTGGGGCATGGTTGTCTATTAAGTTTACCCGGCGAGTATCCGCGTACGCTAAGTGATTACGACGGACTTTTGATCGCATTAAAATTCCGTGGCAACCGATCATCTGAGACTGAACTGCTAGATTTATAACATTCAAATTACTTATCTCATAACTACTTATGGATTCCAAATATTGTATCACGTTCCAGATAAATAGACAATGTTAAACTTTCCGATCGAATAATCAAACACCCAAGTTTTCCCAAATAGTTCTCAACACTTGAAATTAGTTTAAAAACATCCATCATATGCCACAGTACCAATGGTCCAGCCGTAGAAGGGTCAAGCCAACGCCTCACATGTGGCAACTCCGTACTGCCCCAAACCCTAAGGTTCAGAGGCGGTTCAGACGGTCACATAATCGAGTTAAGGTTTGTTGTCTTCTAGAGGGTCCACCACGTTACTTGCACGACTTAGAACGTTCTCAAACTACGGAAAAATCCAACACATGGAAATTTTCCGGTAGGGGAAAAAGTGAGTTATTGATATCCGTTCGAACTTTTTAACATGTTCTAAAAATTACCCGGACAAAATTTAAACGAAATTAAATTATCCGATCGAATCAACGAGTCCCCAATACACTCCAGAAAACTCAACACTTGAGTAGAATTAAAAATTCCCAGAACAATCAGGAAATACATACGGATATTACAGTGCAAAAAACAACCCCAAATACTATAGTTTGGCCGCGGAACCGCCGCGCAAGCCATGGTACAGCCGCGGTTCCGCGGCGCTTTAATGGTGTCAGAGTCTCGTTTTTCACAGTAATTCCGAAAATACCCGGCTGAATTTTCTGAGTGTTTTAAATATGAAAAATGTCAACGTTTTGAAAAATTTCCAGAAACTAGGGTTTTACGGGTATTCGGAGTTCGATCGGACTTTAAATTTCGTCTAGATTTCGCCTAAAGCTCTAGCTTGGCTCTGATACCACTGTAGGGTTACTAGGCACTCTCATAAGGGTCTACAAGACATCAACCATGCCCGATTTAAAATTTAGACGTGCCGAACAACCCTAACCAAGATCTTTAAACTAGAGATTAGGCGAAACAAAGCATGTTAAACACTTTAACATCTAAGAGTTTGGGATTACAACCTTTGTAGTCCGGTCTTTCACTTCTAAAGCTCCGTGTTGAGGTCCCTTTGCTGCGATCATTATGTTCCCGGACTCTAGAGAGTCTCCACGAAGAGAAAGATGCAAGCTTGCTTCCGATCTTCGATAACTAAGATGATCTACCTTGAAGTTTCTATAACACATGCTCTCACTCACTAAATGAAGTGAACACCCTAATCTAAATGGCTAGGATAGATTAGGATGATGAAGTAGGATTTTAGCTCTCATTTGTTATCATAATCCCACGCTAATCCATCACTAAACCCAAAGCTAGAAAGCTTTGCAAGGAGGAAGAAGAAGAAGAATGAATAATATCCTTTTGTGATGAATAATGAATTATTTTGATAACTACAAAAAGAAACCATGGTTGACCAAAGGAAAGGCTAACCTATGTAGAGAGTTAACTAGGGTTAAAGGGTGTGGGTTGGGTTTGGAAATATCTTACAAAGTATCAACATAAATATCTTTGCAAGAAACAAAGTAAAAACTTCTAGAAGCTTCTAGAAAACATTAACCCAAATCAAACCCTAACCATGTTTAATCTCCACTAATCATGTTGCATTAGTAATCATAACTTGTTATAATATTATATATCACATATATAATATTTATTTTAACAATATAAAATAATACAATTAACATATATCGCATATATATCATTGTATTACCCGAGTGAGAAAAAGAATCTTTTAGTGAGCTTATATCAGTTAATAAAATTTAATATATCAAATATATAATTATACATTAAATTATCGAATCAACACTTAATCCGATAATCCAGCTATTTCATAAATAACCGACTAATATAATCTGTATCAGTTCATCGAATCAACACTTGATCCGATGACCCGGTTATATCACTTATACCCAGCCGATATCTCATATCCTGAGAATCTAATACGTTATCACATACACGTATTGTTCTCGGTCCCGCACATATCATATATGTGCTCCTACTCTGTTTTGCTTGAGCCAAGAAACCTCTGTGTAGGACTCTAAAGAATCGTCAATACGCCGGCAGTAGGTGATGATCATATCAAACACCCATAAGCTGCAAGCGGTCAACTAAACGTAACAGCCACCCAGGTATTGAGCGATCAGAAGATCAACAAGCAAGCTTGTACATTCTCCTGCGAATCCAATCAGTAACACTCCCGTACAGTCCGGTCTCTTCGTCTGATATGTCGCATATCTCGCCTAGGTGTGGTAAAACGTCAGACCCTACTAGCTTGATAAGTCATGTCGATATGAGGTCTATAACAGTTCGAGAAACTACTGATAACACTTACCAGTAAATCTCTGCAACCCTGGGCTGGGATTTCCAGTTATAGCCAATCGAACACAGCGCAACATCAACTCCCTATACCGGGAGAGACGAATCCCCTCCTATCGCTCATTGCCTCCATGCGATTCGGGACTGTACCCAAAAGACACCCTTTTGCACGCCCTCTTGGACGTGGTATGATGGAAATCAAAGCACAGTGGGAATCACACAAGACTCTATGACGATCTCTGGTCTACAGACTAACCTGTACCAGTGCTACCGGAGAACTGCCATCTGACGTGAGGTATAATACCATCTGGGAGTTCTCGACGAGTCCGTCCAGTGTACCTAGTTTCTACTGAGCATCCGTACACCATCCTTGATGTCAAACACCGATGGATATGGGATCATCTATCGCCCATCATATGGGTCAAGATGCGTATACGCTAGTCTACTCTGGTGTATCGATGCCTTGTCTCGATACACCCTCGACTAAGAACAGTTATAGGATGTACTCGTCGACTACCGTGGCCCCACTAGTATGATCTCATCATAGTCCCAGTAGTCGAGTACATATCCTAAGGGCTTTATCAACATGTAACATAGAGACAATCAGAGTACATGTTAAGATAAAGAGCAACCAGATAGCGTACTATCATGTCGAGCAAGAAAGTCCTCCCTATATATGTCCAAGCATCCACTACAATATACATCGTATGTACAGTAATGGCCTCTAGGGCATACATATAACTAGCACAATACACATCAAAAGCAACGCGAGCAATGGATGTTCAATCCATCTTTCTCCACACAAAAGAGTTGTATGGGGAGCAATCTCGGATCCTAAGATACGAAGCATCTCGAAAATTGTTTCAGATGCGAATGGCTCCTGGCACACCAGTAGGCGATCACGTTTTGAAGATGATTGCTCTTATAGAAGAGCTTGAGGACCTCGGTTGGACAATGGATAACGAACAATATTCTAATATTATTCTACAGTCTCTTCCATCCGCCATTGCTCTATTCATAGTGAACTTCAACATGCATGACATGGGGAAGTCACTATCCGAACTTCTCAATATGTTGAGAAGTGCGGAGAGCTCGCTGAAAGCGAAGTCCCCCTCTTTGATTGTTGGACAATCTTCCTCTTCCGTCCCAAAATCAAAGGCCAAGGGAAAGAATAAGAAGAAATTCACCAAACCGAGAGGAGGAATAACGAAGGCAAAGGAGAAAGACAAATTCAAAGCTGCGGAGTCAGGGAAGGGAGAATGTTTTCACTGCAAGAGGACGGGGCACTGGAAGCGGAACTGTTCTGAGTACCTTGAACTCAAGAAAAAGAAGCATGGCGATGCTTCAGCTTCAGGTGTGTTCGTGATTGAAAACTGTATTTTTATTAACTCTGCTTCCTGGGTATTAGACACCGGTTCGGGTTCTCATATTTGCAATTTTGTGCAGGCGTTGAGAAATAGCAGAGTTTTGAAGACATGTGATCATATTCTCCAAGTTGGAAATGGTTCTTTTGTACATGAAGTTTCAGTGGGAGAGTATCACCTAGGGTTGCCGTCGGGTTGTATATTGGTTTTGAACCCAGGTTATTTTGTACCAAGTATGCGTTGTAATATTATATCCGTTTCTTTGTTAGACAATGAAGGATATCATTTTGCTGTGCAACATAATGTTATGTACATTAAACTAAATCAAGAGTTGATTTGCTGTGGTACACTTTATAATGGGATATACGTCCTTAATCAACACACAGATTACAAAATTCAACACACAAGTAAAAGAAAATTTTCAGAAATAAATGAAGCTTTTCTTTGGCATTGTAGACTTGGTCATATTAATGAAATAAGACTAAAAAAGCTTCATAAAGATGGATATTTAAATCCTTTTCAGTATAAATCTGATAAGACTTGCCAGTCTTGTATCAATGGTAAAATGACCAAAACTCTGTTTACTGGACACGGAGAAAGAGCTACTGAGCTCTTAGGTCTCATACATAGTGATGTATGTAGGCCAATGTCTACACATGCAAGCGGCAGTTTTTCTTACTTCATAAATTTTACTGATGATTTCTCAAGATTCGGTCATGTGTTTTTGATAAAGCATAAGTCTGAAGCTTTCGAGAAATTCAAGGAGTACAAACTTGAAGTAGAAAAACAAACAGGAATGAGCATCAAGATACTTCGATCAGATCGAGGTGGAGAATACTTAAGTACTGAGTTCTTGAACTTCCTAAAAGAAAATAGGATTCTCTCTCAGCTCACTCCCTCTTACACACCACAGCATAACAGTGTGTCAGAGCAGCGGAATCGTACCCTATTAGATATGGTACGATCCATGATGAGTGATGCTGAGTTACCTCTATCTTTTTGGGGGTATGCATTAGAGACTGCAGCTCTTCTGTTGTGCAAAGTTCCATCCAAGATTGTGTCTACCACTCCATATGAGATATGGTATGGGAAGAGACAATCTCTTAAGCGAGTTAATATTTGGGGTTGTCCGGCTTTTGTCAAAAAGCAGAATCCAGACGAACTCGAGTCACGATCGGTCAAATGTATATTTGTGGGGTATCCGAAACATTCTTTTGGGTATCTTTTCTACCACAAAGAAGAACAAAAGGTGTTCGTTTCTCAGTATGCAACATTTTTAGAAAACGACATTTTTCCAAATGATGCTGATAGCAATGTGGTAGAACTAGAAGAAGTTCTAGAGACACAAGTTACAAATGACGACTTGGTTGAATATGATGTTGTAGGAGAATCTAATGAACCTCAGCCACTCCATAGATCTGTTAGGACTTCTTGCCCACCAGAGAGATACTACGGTTTTCTCATTGATGGTGATAGAGAAGATTGCATCATGGATGACGATGACCCTGCCAGTTTTCAGCAAGCTATCACGAGTGGTGACTCTGTGAAGTGGCTGGATGCCATGAGATCCGAAATGGAGTCCATGTACACCAACAAAGTATGGACTTTGGAGGATGTACCCTTTAGGATAAAACCCGTAGGGTGCAAATGGATCTTTAAAAGAAAGAGCGGTGTAGATGGACAGGTGGAGACCTATAAGGAAAGGTTGTTACCGAAAGGTTTTCATCAAAGACCAGGACTGGACTATGACGAGACTTTCTCTCCGGTAGCCATGCTTAAATCCATTCAGATCCTACTTGCTATTCATGCTCACTACGACCATGAAATCTGGCAGATGGACGTTAAAACTGCATTTCTAAATGGAGATTTAGAAGAATGCGTTTATATGGATCAGCCAGAGGGCTTCATTGATAGTGGGAGCAGCGGGAAAGCGTGTAGGTTGATTAAATCCATTTATGGATTAAAGCAGGCATCACGGAGTTGGAACATTTGTTTTGATGATGATATCAAAGAGTTTGATTTCGTCAAAAATCCAGAAGAACCTTGTGTTTATAAGAAGAAAGTAGGAAGAACTGTCGCATTCCTCGTATTGTATGTGGATAGCATTCTTCTGATAGGAATTGACATTTCTATGCTACAGTTGGTCAAATCATTCTTGTCACAAAGGTTCTCCATAAAGGACCTGGGTGATTCCACGTACATATTGGGCATACGGATCTATAGGGATAGATCCAAACGGTTATTGGGATTGTCCCAAACCAAGTACATCAACACCATCCTAAAGTGTTTTAGTATGGAAGACTCCAAGCGGGGTGCCTTACCCGCTTGCCACGGAGTCACTCTCTCCAAGGACGATTGCCCAAAATCTGATGAAAAGAGAGCTCGTGTCACGACCCGAAAGAGCACGTGACTGGCCCTTGAATCCTATGAAGTCTATAGGACTCCATCTGATCCAAGTAAGCCAAAAGCCCAGAAATCTAAAACCATTTAAAGAGTAAATAAGGAAAACTGGTTTTGAAAAGTAAAGAAATCATGTTTCGAAAATCAAAGTCTTTAAATAACTAAGCCGAATGTGTATTTTTAAAATGTGTAACCTTTCCTGAAAATTTCGGCAGAGTTTCCTTTGTAAAAACTGGCCCCAAACGGGGTACAACAAGAATAATATATATAAGATGATAAAAGGCATCCCCAAGCGGGAGCTAGCTCTTCGTCAATCGACGGTCACAACCACGCAAGCAATAATAATATACAACGCTAAAAGGCGAGGATCAAAACCCAAAAAGAAACTGAAAACAGCCAGAAAACCGTAATACTACAAGCGCGACTCTAAGGTCGAAAAATACAACACTGTTTCTAAGTCTGAAGCAATATACAAGTTTTGGTTGATGGAAATTCTAGATACAATAAGTAATGCATGAACAATGGCGGATCTGATACAAAGAACCCACCTATCCAAGCAAGTCACCCATAAGGAAGCCGTGTGCCAGAAATGCCGCTATAGAATCTGTACGGCAAACCTGCAAGAACTGGGGCACAACGGGGGTGAGTTGCCAACTCGTGAATAGAAAATATCTACAAGCAGGAATCGAATGCATGACCCATCCTAGGTCAATACGATCAAATATAAATAAACCTCAATGTAAATAAAGCTGAACATGCTAAACTGGCAATGTAACCTCTATACATGAGTGTAGTGCCAATTGCTCGTGCCAGTGCCTCAAGTAATAGCATATCATAAATACGAGGTATGATCAATGCAATCAAATCTGTACACACGTGGATCCCGTCCACTCATCACCCACTGACAATAACCATCATGCAAGTAAATATCATAAAACCTGTGCATGGAAATATGAGGACATAATCCACCCGTGTCCCTCGCGACACGTCAAATCATGGAACCGGAGTGCCCAGCATCGGCACTCGAAAACATCATGAAAACTGTGCCCAGCATCGGCACGTAAATCCTCATATATCGGGCTCCGTCAGTCCGGATCGGCCCACGGGCCCTGTCTGCGGTATCGGCCCTCGGCCCCGGCAGTACGCCCAAAACCATCTATCGATTCTGGTCAGTATCCTCCGGATAACCGCCAGGTCCAACCAATCACCGGTAGGTACTCGCCCGCCTCCAGGCTCAATCGGCAAAGCTCATCGATCATCTTGCCGAGGGGAACCATACCGGGTCCACCATATACCCGCAATCGGCTCATCCACTCCTCGATTCGGGTTCCACATGTCGCTCTCAGCACCGAGAAAACACATGGTGGACGCACTGAAATATCATATCAAGGGTAACCGGGTTTTTAAAGCAATGACATATTCTCTTTTGAAACACCCTCGGTTCCCAAATCCAGAAATATCATAGAAACAACATATCTCAATGCGTACAATCAAAAGCTTGAAGTATGCGACATGTAAAGGAAGGTATGCACATCATCATGTCATGCAAGGATCATATACTGAATGAAATAGTACTACAGTGTAGTGACATGGAAATTATCGATGATGAGTGTGTGAGCCGGCAACGAGTGTACGTGGAACATATGCATCATCGATAATGGTGCTGGTGTCCTAGCAGCATGACTGAAATATATCAACACTACAAGCGATGCAATGAAAAAGCAGGAATATGTGGAAACGAATGATCAACGCAAAAGTACAGAACCTGCGCCAATAGATATGTCATGGAACCTTGCCTTTTGAAATAAGACGAATCACGGCTTTTGGGTAAAACAAGGGCTACGGTGTCTTAAGAAAAGATGCATCATTTGAAAATATCCGTATAACCCTTCTGCCTATCTTTAAAATATCCCCGATTCGTTTGCTTTGAAATAGGTATGTCTCGGCTCAGTCTAAGGTCTACTAAGTAATCTAGACAGGAGGGGTATGAAACCACCTACATCTGAGTCGATATATATGGATATAATAGTCGGTGATCCCGCCTCAATAACATATCGTAAGATATCCTCGAGTCATGAATGCGGATCTATCATCAATACCGGCTCGTACGGTAAATCGTCGTACGGCATCCCAATAACTGGGTAGGGGTCAATATCACACTATCTCATCACATATCAGGTATCACTTATCATCAGCTCGCACAATCTGGGGTACTACTCTAAGTCTAGTACAAATCGATACCATCTATAAAAATATGAATGCGGCTAAAGCACATGTCCAAAGGCCCACTAAAACTATCATATCGTACCTCAAAGACAAGCTATGTCACATTGCCGATCTCACGGCCTCACATCAAGTATCATCGCAAACCCCCGTATCATCCTCAAATCCCGTATATAAACACATAGTCCCATACCCATGTGTAGATATACGCACCATCAAATGCGCACAGATATATGAAAGAATGTATGCAAGTATGTGTGTATGTGTGAGTGTGGGTGCAACCACTATCCTAGGGTTTCGCACTACTCAACCAATACATTCTTATCATCAAAAAACCATTATTACCATCAATAACCCTAAACAACACATAATAAATATACGTGTGTATACGTATTCGTATACACCACCACGGACTGCGGGGGTGCTATACGCCATCCACCCGACTTCTCCCCGTAGATATAAATCTACTCACCTTGCTTCTCATGTGTCGGTGTCGATGTCGCCATCTTCATCTTCTTTGCCTCAACCTCTCGTAGGGTACCTACAAGTATATCACAACGCTAAAGCACATGAAAACCACATCGGAAACCAAAATAGCACACGCTACCCGCATAGGTAAAAACCTATCGACTCACATGTAAACACGTTCAATATCCACTTGTCGTTGACGTCCAAACGCCACCCGACAGGAATGAATCACCAAACACCAAAATCCATGCTAAATCAAGTCGTAAACCATGCACCAACATAGGAAAATCAACCCAGATTTCACCCTAGAAGGAATCAGTCAAAACAAGACATACCCAGGGTCAAAACTAGAGGAAATGGGGCCATGCACAGAAAATGAGGCAGATCCACCCTGCTCTGGCCGCAAATTGCGGCCAGAATGGGATAATTGGCGGCCTCAAAGTGGAGTGGGGAGCTAGGGTTTGGGGTGGTGGTTCATTAGTGCCTGCACATCTCACTGTCAACTCAATTTCATTTTTGGGATCTCGGGGTGATAGCAGATTCCATAAAACAGTCCCAGATTTCCAGTTTTCCCCGATATCGGTTCCGTAATTCCGTATTCTGTCTACAAGTTCAGGTTAGGGTTCAAATTAGCATCACACAAGGGATTCTAAGGTCACCTCAATCCTCAATTTCATCTTAAGTTTCAGTTTTACCCTTAACCCTAACTTGATGTTTCACAAATCCACCAAACAACACCATATCGATACAAAACTAGTATGGATACACAAGGAATTGAAATACTACTCTAAAGGTGCAGAAATTACCTTCTTTGGCAACTCAAGAATTTTCTTGAGTTGCTCAAAGTCCTCCAAATCCAAACTTGCTAGGTTCAATGTGAAGCTAGTGAGCTCGGGAACACTTTTTGTGAAGTGGGAATGAGGTTTTGGCTTTGCTTTCATGATGGATCTAGGGTTTTAGTGAAGAGGGTGAGAGAGTGAGGAAGAGGGCAGCAGCTCCATAGGAGAGGGAGAGAGAAATGAGAAAGGAATGGTGGGGGCATGGCTTCAAAAGGTGGGGTTGACCTATACCTACCCTCTCTCTCTCATCATCCCATTTCCTTTTCCTTTTCTAACACTTCTCACTTGAATAGTGAACCCAAAAGAAAACCATGGCAAAAGAAATGTAACACAAGTGTAACAAGTGTGGAAAATGATATGTGCACATTTTTGCTCAAAAGTGCTAAAAATCCAATTAGCGATCTTTAATCGCGATTAACACTAAATTAGCATATAACTAATCTTAAAAACTTTAAAATGGCATAATTCCTTAAAATACCTTATTTTAGAATTTTCCAAATTTTTTTCCCATTTATTTGTATTTAATTATACCAGAATATTAAAATATTCATTAAAATAATATTAAATTATAAAATTTCCCAAAAATCATATTTTATTATTTTGAAGACGTTACAATCTACCCCCCTTAAAGAAATTCGTTCCCCGAATTTAACTTTAAAATCCCCAATTCTTAAATATTTCAATACAAATTCTAAGTCATCGGGGTTCCGAAATCATCTATACATAAAACATCATAGCGTAATGCATGCGCATGAGTAATGAGCAAATAACTCAAAATCGAAACTCCGTCAAGCATCCCGCAATCATCGGAGTCATGGTAAAGACACAATGTCAAATCCAATAGAAAATCAATATGATATAAATCAGAACTATACATGTAGACATCCAATCTATACATGTGAATAGCTGATGAGAATGCATGCCCAAACTTTTAAGTCGCTGTGCGATGCGCGCAACACTGCACAGTGGCGGACGTTTTTCATAAGAAAATAACTATATATGTGTATATATATATCCTTTGTTTAATAAGTACGTTCCGCCCTTTTGAAAACAATTTAGAAGGGTTTCCTGTTTTTAAAACGTTCCGTGTCATAGCGGACACGTAGGTATAAATACACCGAGACTATAGCTCGCTCTTGGAAATCCCTTCGAACTATCAATGCATGCAAAATATATCCAGGTACTGTCCTCTGACTAGTCCTGCTCAGTATGAAAACAAATATCCAACATCATAAAATATACTGCTCCAAAAGGAATAAATCTCAAAAATGCACATAACACCACCCTGTTCGTCTGGTGCGCACGAAAATTAAAATCCATATATGTGCTAAACAGGTGCACAAAACAACATCTAGGTGCAACGGGTGTGCACGAAGCATCTGTCATAGGCAACGTATGTGCCTGGCAGCCAAAAACCCGGTGCATCTGACATGCACGAAGAAATCTCGATTTAGTGCATCAGGTGTGCACCCAAAATCGTATCTCAAAACATGCGCCCAACATGCGCGAAAATCCAAATCGGTGCATCCATCGTGCACGAATGAAAATCTAAACCCTGCGCACTCAACATGCACGGAATCACAAAATCCAATAACAACGCCGAACATGCGTAAATCCAGTCAAAAGCACGGAGTGCAAGAATCCACATCAATATCACAATCAAAATCGACATATCGAAAGACATCAAATCGATGTCAGGTGCAACCGTAATGCACCAAATGTAAATCCGGTGCAACAAAGGCACGAAATATAAATCTGATGCGATAAACGCAAGAAACATAAAACTGGTGCGACAAACGCACGAAGTATAGAACTGGTGCATCCCATGCACAAATACCAGCAATAACTCAAATGCGTAAGCAGCAACACTAAGTGTACCCAGGTATAAAGGAAATCATAAACGTATCCAACTGCGTGCACAAAACACACATCAATGCACTACAAGCGCATATAAGCTATACCGAGTGCAAAAATCAAATCGTGTGCGTAACATATGCACAACATCAAATCAACCGTATGAAATCCATAAAGTCATAAGCAGGTGCAGCCAAGGCATGAAACGATATACAACGCGGCTCAATCAAAATCAGGTGTACCGCGATGGAAAAACTCACAACCGCGTGCATCAGCGTGCACAAATCAAAACACTAAAAGTACATGAAACTATGCTGGAAGCGTAAATCCAATCACCGGCATAAAATAGGCATGAAATCACAATCAATACCTCAAGAGTAATAACTCTGCACAAAATATGAATACCCAGTAAGTGCAACCATGGTGCACAAAATCAAATATCATGGAACTCAGTCATCAAGAATAAATCATGCAAATAGATCGCCCAAATACCGAAATCCCAAAGTGACAGATACGTGATAGTCGAATCACAAAATCTCAAATCATAAATACTGTCGTCGGTATATACTCCCTCGAAGTCGAGAAGGTGCCGGTACATCCAATTCTAGCGGCGCAAGATCTCTACTTGCCTCTTGCTCGCGGCTGGCGTCCTCTACCTCTGGTTCCTGATCTTTCCTGTAGATTACCAATCTCGCAATCCACCGGCTCATCGGCCCGGTCAGGAGTGCTGACAGGAACGATTCCGTTCTGGCACTTCTTGGTAATCTCTCGGTCAATCCTCACGACTGCTCGTAAAGCAATATGCCACTGGCGTCGGCCTCCGGCTCTCTGAATGCACATCACACGTCTGATCCTGGGTGCAAACGTCATTGTAGCGGTGTCCTGGAAGGAATCCTGCTCAAAGTCTCTGCCGATCTTGCCTATGCCGATCTGTACGGAGGCTGGTACTCTTGCATAGTCTTTTCTCGTTCAATAGACATCTGTGTCATCAGCACATCATTTCCTCGGGAATTGGTCGTATCCCAACGCCTCTGTAAGCATATCAGGCCTCTGGTCTCGACGGGAGGTAATGACAGCTCATCAGCGTCTCGCACGAACCTCTTGTCTCGCTTGTCTGTATCATCGTCCATTTCGACATCGCGTCTCTATCTGCGCACCGCAATGCCTTCGGCTACGGTCCATCCGGAGTCCCTCACGCGGACTCGAAATCACGAACTCAGTATCTTCATCACTCAGTAGAAGATATCTAGCCGAACACGTCCTCAGTGTGCATGTCACATCACTGATGTCAGCGGAGTGGAACGTCATCTCGTCGAAACCTCGTGCGAATTCTTTACTCCACCTTGCTCCAATATCGACTGATTCGGACTCATCTCATCGTGGCTACACAGACTGCGCTCCGACGGCTATGCTCGCATCTGGAGTCTCCCAAGCAGCGTCAGTGGTCCAGCCGTAGAAGGGCAAACCCAAGCCTCACTAATGGCGCCGAGGAACTGCCGCAAACCCGAAGGTTCAAAGGCTTTCACACGGTCATTAAGTCGAGTTAGGGTTTCATTCTTCTAGAGGGTCCATAGAATCACCTGCATGCCTTTCCGTATACTTTAAACTTGGAAAATAGGCTCCTGACATTCGATCGTCTCAATCGACTCTCAACGAACCTGCGTGAAGTCGCCTCTAGCTGGAATCAATCTACCTGATGACCTCGCATCGGGGTAAGCGAACGAACAACATGTCCTAGTCATTCATCTTCGGTGGCTAGCGACTCACTATCATATCTCCAAGAACATGCCCATGCTGCAGTAGCTCCAATCATCTGGGCGATAATATCAACGGTCATCATAACCTGGCTGGCCTCTATCAGTGGCTCAATCCTCCGGTACCAACCGGTACATCCGAAAAATCTCGCAACAGCGATCTGTCAAACGCCCAAAGTGCGGAAACACAATAAGAAGACGCCTCAATATGCAATCGTATGCCTCGGGAATCACACCCTGGTCAGTCCTCGTCCACGACGAGCTCATGCTGACAACTCGAGCCGTAGCTCACTCTGCCCATGCAATCGCGGTAGCAAAACCATAACCAGTATCGACGAAGATAGATCATAGGAAGGAATATAATACAGTGCAAGGAAATGCACAACCTAAGGTTTCTTAAGCGGAGTGGCGTGTCATAAGTATGCCGCGGAACATACCAACGGTACGTCACTCTACTTTAGTCACCTGTTCCATCAACCAAGGGTCATCCTACGCGAAGAAAGTTCGGGTCTAATACCCCATCGACTAAGTCTAAGTTCCGTAAGGTCAAGCCTAAGTTCCGTATATAGATAACGCCCTAGGCTCCACATAGTCAAACTTAGACTCGAACCAAGGTCAACCTAGCGCTCTGATACCAACTTTGTCACAACCCGAAAGAGCACGTGACTGGCCCTTGAATCCTATGAAGTCTATAGGACTCCATCTGATCCAAGTAAGCCAAAAGCCCAGAAATCTAAAACCATTTAAAGAGTAAATAAGGAAAACTGGTTTTGAAAAGTAAAGAAATCATGTTTCGAAAATCAAAGTCTTTAAATAACTAAGCCGAATGTGTATTTTTAAAATGTGTAACCTTTCCTGAAAATTTCGGCAGAGTTTCCTTTGTAAAAACTGGCCCCAAACGGGGTACAACAAGAATAATATATATAAGATGATAAAAGGCATCCCCAAGCGGGAGCTAGCTCTTCGTCAATCGACGGTCACAACCACGCAAGCAATAATAATATACAACGCCAAAGGGCGAGGATCAAAACCCAAAAAGAAACTGAAAACAGCCAGAAAACCGTAATACTACAAGCGCGACTCTAAGGTCGAAAAATACAACACTGTTTCTAAGTCTGAAGCAATATACAAGTTTTGGTTGATGGAAATTCTAGATACAATAAGTAATGCATGAACAATGGCGGATCTGATACAAAGAACCCACCTATCCAAGCAAGTCACCCATAAGGAAGCCGTGTGCCAGAAATGCCGCTATGGAATCTGTACGGCAAACCTGCAAGAACTGGGGCACAACGGGGGTGAGTTGCCAACTCGTGAATAGAAAATATCTACAAGCAGGAATCGAATGCATGACCCATCCTAGGTCAATACGATCAAATATAAATAAACCTCAATGTAAATAAAGCTGAACATGCTAAACTGGCAATGTAACCTCTATACATGAGTGTAGTGCCAATTGCTCGTGCCAGTGCCTCAAGTAATAGCATATCATAAATACGAGGTATGATCAATGCAATCAAATCTGTACACACGTGGATCCCGTCCACTCGTCACCCACTGACAATAACCATCATGCAAGTAAATATCATAAAACCTGTGCATGGAAATATGAGGACATAATCCACCCGTGTCCCTCGCGACACGTCAAATCATGGAACCGGAGTGCCCAGCATCGGCACTCGAAAACATCATGAAAACTGTGCCCAGCATCGGCACGTAAATCCTCATATATCGGGCTCCGTCAGTCCGGATCGGCCCACGGGCCCTGTCTGCGGTATCGGCCCTCGGCCCCGGCAGTACGCCCAAAACCATCTATCGACTCTGGTCAGTATCCTCCGGATAACCGCCAGGTCCAACCAATCACCGGTAGGTACTCGCCCGCCTCCAGGCTCAATCGGCAAAGCACATCGATCATCTTGCCGATGGGAACCATACCGGGTCCACCATGTACCCGCAATCGGCTCATCCACTCCTCGATTCGGGTTTCATATGTCGCTCTCAGCACCGAGAAAACACATGGTGGACGCACTGAAATATCATATCAAGGGTAACCGGGTTTTTAAAGCAATGACATATTCTCTTTTGAAACACCCTCGGTTCCCAAATCCAGAAACAACATATCTCAATGCGTACAATCAAAAGCATGAAGTATGCGACTTGTAAAGGAAGGTATGCACATCATCATGTCATGCAAGGATCATATACTGAATGAAATAGTACTACAGTGTAGTGACATGGCAATTATCGATGATGAGTGTGTGAGCCGGCAACGAGTGTACGTGGAACATATGCATCATCGATAATGGTGCTGGTGTCCTAGCAGCATGACTGAAATATATCAACACTACAAGCGATGCAATGAAATAGCAGGAAAATGCGGAAACGAATGATCAACACAAAAGTACAGAACCTGCCCCAATAGATATGTCATGCAACCTTGCCTTTTGAAATAAGACGAATCAGGGCTTTTGGGTAAAACAAGGGCTACGGTGTCTTAAGAAAAGATGCATCATTTGAAAATATCCGTATAACCCTTCTGCCTATCTTTAAAATATCCCCGATTCGTTTGCTTTGAAATAGGTATGTCTCAGATGAAACCACCTACATCTGAGTCGATATATATGGATATAATAGTCGGTGATCCCGCCTCAATAACATATCGTAAGATATCCTCGAGTCATGAGTGCAGATCTATCATCAATACCGGCTCGTACGGTAAATCGTCGTACGGCATCCCAATAACTGGGTAGGGGTCAATATCACACTATCTCATCACATATCAGGTATCACTTATCATCAGCTCGCACAATCTGGGGTACTACTCTAAGTCTAGTATAAATCGATACCATCTATAAAAATATGAATGCGGGTAAAGCACATGTCCAAAGGCCCGCTAAAACTATCATATCGTACCTCAAAGACAAGCTATGTCACATTGCCGATCACATGGCCTCACATCAAGTATCATCGCAAACCCCCGTATCATCCTCAAATCCCGTATATAAACACATAGTCCCATACCCATGTGTAGATATATGCACCATCATATGCGCACAGATATATGAAAGAATGTATGCAAGTATGTGTGTTTGTGTGAGTGTGGGTGCAACCACTATCCTAGGGTTTCGCACTACTCAACCAATACATTCTTATCATCAAAAAACCATTATTACCATCAATAACCCTAAACAACACATAATAAATATACGTGTGTATACGTATTCGTATACACCACCACGGACTGCGGGGGTGCTATACGCCATCCACCCGACTTCTCCCCGTAGATATAAATCTACTCACCTTGCTTCTCATGTGTCGGTGTCGATGTCGCCATCTTCATCTTCTTTGCCTCAACCTCTCGTAGGGTACCTACAAGTATATCACAACGCTAAAGCACATGAAAACCACATCGGAAAACAAAATAGCACACGCTACCCGCATAGGTAAAAACCTATCGACTCACATGTAAACACGTTCAATATCCACTTGTCGTTGACGTCCAAACGCCACCCGACAGGAATGAATCACCAAACACCAAAATCCATGCTAAATCAAGTCGTAAACCATGCACCAACATAGGAAAATCAACCCAGATTTCACCCTAGATGGAATCAGTCAAAACTAGACATACCCAGGATCAAAACTAGAGGAAATGGGGCCATGCACAGAAAACGAGGCAGATCCACCCTGCTCTGGCCACAAATTGCGGCCAGAATGGGATAATTGGCGGCCTCAAAGTGGAGTGGGGAGCTAGGGCTTGGGGTGGTGGTTCATTAGTGCCTGCACATCTCACTGTCAACTCAATTTCATTTTTGGGATCTCGGGGTGATAGCAGATTCCATAAAACAGTCCCAGATTTCCAGTTTTCCCCGATATCGGTTCCGTAATTCCGTATTCTGTCTACAAGTTCAGGTTAGGGTTCAAATTAGCATCACACAAGGGATTCTAAGGTCACCTCAATCCTCAATTTCATCTTAAGTTTCAGTTTTACCCTTAACCCTAACTTGATGTTTCACAAATCCACCAAACAACTCCATATCGATACAAAACTAGTATGGATACACAAGGAATTGAAATACTACTCTAAAGGTGCAGAAATTACCTTCTTTGGCAACTCAAGAATTTTCTTGAGTTGCTCAAAGTCCTCCAAATCCAAACTTGCTAGGTTCAATGTGAAGCTAGTGAGCTCGGGAACACTTTTTGTGAAGTGGGAATGAGGTTTTGGCTTTGCTTTCATGATGGATCTAGGGTTTTAGTGAAGAGGGTGAGAGAGTGAGGAAGAGGGCAGCAGCTCCATAGGAGAGGGAGAGAGAAATGAGAAGGGAATGGTGGAGGCATGGCTTCAAAAGGTGGGGTTGACCTATACCTACCCCCTCTCTCTCATCATCCCATTTCCTTTTCCTTTTCTAACACTTCTCACTTGAATAGTGAACCCAAAAGAAAACCATGGCAAAAGAAATGTAACACAAGTGTAACAAGTGTGGAAAATGATATGTGAACATTTTTGCTCAAAAGTGCTAAAAATCCAATTAGCGATCTTTAATCGCGATTAACACTAAATTAGCATATAACTAATCTTAAAAACTTTAAAATGGCATAATTCCTTAAAATACCTTATTTTAGAATTTTCCAAAATTTTCCCCCATTTATTTGTATTTAATTATACCAGAATATTAAAATATTCATTAAAATAATATTAAATTATAAAATTTCCCAAAAATCATATTTTATTATTTTGATGACGTTACAGCTCGCATGAGCATTATTCCCTATGCTTCAGCCATAGGATCGATAATGTATGTGATGTTGTGTACACGCCCTGATGTAGCTTATGCACTCAGTGTAGTTAGCAGGTATCAATCAAACCCAACGGAGAATTACTGGACTGCTGTGAAGAACATTCTTAAGTACTTGCGAAGAACTAAAGAATTGTTCTTGGTGTATGGTAACGGGGATCTCCAAATGGAGTCCTTTACCGATTCGAGCTTCAAAAGTGATAAAGATGACCGCAAGTCTATTTCAGGGTTTGCATTTACCCTCAACGGAGGGATGGTAAGATGGAAGAGTTACAAATTAGATACCGTTGCAGACTCTATGATGGAAGCTGAGTACATTGCTGCAAATGATGCTGCCAAGGAAGCCGTATGGATGAGGAAGTTCATCTCGGAGCTAGGAGTAGTTCCAACCATTATTGATCCAATACCTTTGTATTGTGACAATAATGGGGCTATGGCATTGGCCAAAAGAGCCCAGGTCCCATCAGATGTCCAGACAGATCCCGAGGAGATATCATTTGATCCGGGAGATAGTTGATCGCCACGAGATCGCGATTAAGAGAGTAGATACAAAGGACAACACTGCGGATCCATTCACCAAGGCCCTCCCTCAGCCGCAGCATGAGCGACTTTTTGAGATGTTGGGTATGAGATACGCCAATAATTGGCCTTAGTGCAAGTGGGAGATTGTTGGATATATGTATGCCCTAGAGGCCATTATGATGATAGTGTGTGTATATATATATATATTCAGAGGACAGTCTTGCTCGACATGATAGTATGCTATCTGATTACTCTTTATCATGACATGTTCACTTGATCATGATTTTATTCATTTGGTACATGTTGATAAAGCCCTTAGAATATTTTCTAGACTACTGGGATTATGATGTGGATCAACTAGTGGGACACCTGTAGTTTACAAGCATATCCTTGAAATGTTCCTAGTCGTGGGTGTATCGAGACGGGGCATTGATATTGTTAGTTGTATGTATGCCCTAGAGGCCAGTATTGTACAGATGATGTATATTATATTGGATACTTAGACATATATAGAGAGGACTTTTTTGCTCGATATGATAGTATGCTATCTGCTTGCTCTTTATCATAACATATATACTTGTCTCTTGATAATGTCTTATTGTTACATGTTGGTAAAGCCTTTAGGATGTGTACTTGACTACCAGGACTATGATGCAGATCATACTAGTGGGGCCATGGTAGTCTATAAGTACATCCTTTAATGTCCCTAGTCATGGGTATATCTAGATGGGGTATCGATATACCAGAGTAGACTAGCGTATACGCATCTCGACCCATGAGATGGGCGATGGATGATCCCATATCCATTGGTGTTTGACATCAGAGATGGTATTCGGGTGCTCAGTGGAGACTAGGTATACTGGACGGACTCGCCGAGAACTCCCATATGGTATTATACCTCACGTCAGACGGCAGTTCTCTGGTGACACTTGTACAGGTTAGTCTGTAAACCCGATATCGTCATAGAGTCTTGTGTGATTCCCACTGTGCTTTGATTTCCACCTTACCATGTCCAAGAGGGCGTGAAAAACGGCGGTTTTTGGGTACAGTCCCGAGTCACAAGGAGGCAATCAGCGATGGGAGGGGTTCGTCTCTCCCGTTATTAGGGGTTGATGTTGCGCTGTGCTCGATTGGCCATAACAGGGAAGTCCCTGGCCAGGGCTGATTTAGAGATTTACTGGTAAGTGTTACCAGTAGTTTCTCAACCCGTTATGAGCCTCACATCGGCATGACTTATCGGTTATTTGGGTCTGACGTTTACCACTTCTAGACATGATATGCGACATATCAGACCAGGAGACCGGACTGTACGGGAAGTATTACCGTCAGGCTTTTTGCAGGAAGTTGGAGCGGGGTTGCTTGCTGATCTTTTGATCGCTCAATACCCGGGTAGCCGTTACGTCCAGCTAGTACCGCTGACGGCTTGTGGGTGCTTGATGTGATCATCTCCTACTGCCGGCGTATTGACGAGTCTTTAGAGTCCTGCATAGAGGTTTGACTGGCTCAGGCAAAACGAAATAGGAGCGCATATGTGATATGTGCGGGACCAAGAATAATGCGTGTATGTGATACCGTATTCTATTCTCGCGACTTTTTGTATCAGTCGGTTATATGAGATATAGCCGGGTTTTCGAATCAAGGGTTGATTCGATAAGTCGATACATTGGATGTTAGTCGGTTATATGTGACATAGCCGGATTATTAAGTCAAGTGTTGATTTGATAATTTAGTGTATAATTGTATATATGATATACTAATTTACATTGACTAACATTTGTTTACTTAAGCATTTGTTTTTCTCACATGTGCACAACTTTAATATATATGTGATATATATTAAATTGTGTTTTCTTTTTGTATCATGGTTGTTGATACACAAAACATGGGTGTATAAGACATACACCATTCTAATTTTAGTGAAGGGTTTTTTATATTTAAAGTAAATCAATATTGGTTCATATTTTGTTATGTGCATGAAGCTTGTAGAAGCTTTTTAGTGCTTTGACAAATTCAACTCAATTTGTTTTACTGAAGATATTTTGTTAACGCAACCATTAGAATTAGCCATGGTTATGTCTCTACATGAGTTAGTATATGATACTCACACACCATGGTTCACTCTCTCACTTGATCATTATCCTCATCTTTTCATTTGTCCATCTTTTTCTTCTTTGAGCAAAAGAAAAGCTTGCTAGGGTTTTCAAAAGAGAGTGAAAGATTGTGAGAAAATAAATTCTAAAGTGACCCCACTTCCTATTTCTCTATCCTCTACTTGACTAGCACTTTAGTTTAGGTTGTTTGCTTCACTAATTCTCTAGTTAGTGAAGTAGAAGCTTGAGTTGGCATCCCCTCGACGTAGATCATCTTCGCCCTCGAAGACTTCAAGAAAGGATGCTCCTTTAGCCTCGTGAAGCCATGCAAGAGTCCGGGAGAACCACGATTGTAGCAAAGGGACTTCAACAAGGAGCTGATGAAGTGATGGACCGATCTACAAAGGTTGTATTTTCTTCTTCACTTAGATAGTAAATGGTTTACTATTTGTTTCTGTATTGTATTCTAGCCAACGATTCTAGTTTATTGTTCCCTTTCACGGCATAAATTTTTAAATGGCATGGACGATGCCTCCCGAAACCTTGCTGCCGTCGAAGTGAGCCCTACAGTGGTATCAGAGCCTAGCTATGAAATTATACGGATAATGTTAGATTACGAATATGAAACGAACTCCGAAACTTGAAACCCAAAATGCCACTTTCTGTCGATTTTAAATGAGCCCAATAAAATTTTTAAACATGTACAGAATGATGTATGTATAATACTATGAACATTGAAGAAATATAGAGCAAATCTGTGCTGTTTGGGCTGGCCACCCCCCCCCTCACCGGCCCATTCTGAGCCCCCAAACCAAATTTTTCCAGTGTTCTGTTTCTTGGGTTTTGGTGCTTCAGGTGTTGTTTATTCTTGCTAAATTGTCATGTGATGGTAATTTACTGTAATGACAAATCAGAGTGTTTCGTAGTCGTAATTTTAACTGTTTTCGGGTATCTTTAGACGTTGTTAAAAAGTTCAATCGGAGGTCAAATATCTATTTTAACCCTTGCCGGGAGAATTTCCAAGTGTTAGATTTTTCCCGTAGTTGAAAAGCTTTCAAAGATCATGCAGGTTATTCTTTGGACCCTCTAGAAGAACGTAAACCTTAACTCGATTATGTGGCCGTCAAAACCGCCACTTGAACCCTAAGGTTTGTGGTGGTTTAGCGTTTTACTTGTGAGGCGTTGGTTTGACCCTTCTACGGCTGGTTCATTGGTGCTGTGGCGTGTGCTGAATTACTTTAAATTACACTCAAGAGTTGAGTTTTTCTGGGTAATCTTGGGTGTTCGATGATTAGATTGGAATGTTTAACATCGTCTAGTTTTTCTGTGCTGTGATGACATGTGATGTTATGTACTGCTGGATATGTTATATTGGATCGTCGCGTTTTGAATAGCCGGGGGTTTTATGTGAGATGAGAGTTTTTATTTTCATTCATGTAAAATTAAATGTTTGTAATATTCTTTTATTGGGGCACTTCCGGGTTGAGGTTGATGTCACCATTTGTATATTATTTACTTTTCCGCATTAGGATAGACCCAAGGAGGAGAGCACAAGTAACCGGGTTCTATGGTCCAGTGGGAGACCAACTCGAAGAATCGAGTCCGGGTCTACTAACTCTAGAATTGGTAGGGTTGCTTGTCGCTCTCGTAGGGGTCTAGGGATGTGGGTTTGGCTATTCACCGCGACCGTGGAATCTGTGTTTTATAGAGGCTCAAAATAAAACACGGACCTCCTAGTATATCCAATATTTCATATATCTCTTCTGCTGCGATATGTGTGATGTGATCATTTGATATGTTGTGATAGATACTGTATATAGTATATATGATATATTATATAGACGTTACTTGTGTTTTACACCCGCGCTAGCCCTGCCCCGCTCTGCCGTTAGCTATCTAACCTAACGGTGCACGAGGGGACATCGAGGCGAATGCGGATGGCATAATTGTACGCCGTATTTATCTATGATGTTTATGTGACTTAAATGATGGGACTTCATTAATGTGATTAATGAAAGAAAAGAAACCTAAAAGATGTTGTAGAATCAAATTTTCAAAAAGGGTAGCTACAGTTTTTTCTTTGCATAGCGATATATATGATATATCCTGCACCTTATTCGATGAGAAAAGAGCCGAGATCCCCTCACTAGGAGTGACCTCTTTAGCAAAACTGGCAGATGCTACAACACTCGGTTTTTCTTTTGATTGCTTTTAGAGTTTTGCTTTGCATAGTGATATATATGATATGTCCTTCACCTTATTCGATGAAGAAAGAGCCGAGATCCCTTCACCAGGAATGACCTCTTTAGCAAAACTAGTGAAAGCCTAAAAAACACTCCTTTTCAAAATTTCACACGATTCTACAACGATATCAAGTTCATTACGGAATAGGTTTTCAGAAAAACCTGTCGTAGCCCTCCGTCATTTCAGATAAGTCCTACTTAGTATTCGAGCTACGTTTGTTGACTTCCGTCAAGGCGTAATGTGCGGTAGCTAACTAGTCTTTATCTTCTTATGCATATGATGCAGATTGGATTAGGGTAGTCATACGACCTTGTTGACCTCCGTCAAGGGTCGTGCGGGTGGGTTTGATTCAATCAAGAAATGACGGGTTGAACTTGACTTGCACCCTGTGGTTTGTTGACCTCCGTCAAGGTCATGGGATGCTTGGGGAAAAATATTATCAGGAATTTCAAGTGTTGAAATTTCCAATGAGATTGCATACCTTCTATGAGATAGTTGGACCCCGATACCCACTGCGAGTAATTGTTACTCCTGGGAGAGTTTTACACAGTACAATTAGCCGATCAAGTAGGTGTCTAGAAAGGTGTCAATGGGGTTACGCCTCTGGGAAAACGCGGTTTATATTAGGTCCGTGCGAAAGCACGAGGAACCTCTTTCAAAGTACCGACACTGGCCTGGCCGAAAGATTGGCGAAATTGTAGGGTGTAATTAATCCCGGCCAGTCTTTCCTTTTAGGGTTTGAATGAAGAATTGATAAAAACAGTGGGAGCCATCCTGATTAGACAAAATAATAACCAATCTGATCTTGCAAGAGCGTACGCTAAATTGTTTTCTTCTCTCTCTCTTCAGGTAGCGACCATATCATGCCTTAATAAAGATAATAATATAGATGTATTGACCGAACCCGCATGTTATACTGTGCTGGGGAACGTTGGTTCCGTTCTTTCTTATAAAAGTTATAAGGCTGAACAGGATATAGGGGAATACCAGGATTCCCAGGCCACCCGAATGAAGAAAGTACATGATGATGCATTTTCTTCTTGTGTGTTCGTTACAGAGAACTGTTTCTCCATTTCCTCTACGTCCTGGGTATTAGATACCGGGTCAGGATCCTATATATGTAATCAGTTACATGGGCTGAGAAAAAGTAGAGAACTTGGAAAAGGTGATAAAGACATAAGGGTTGGAAATGGTGCAATTGTTGCGGCTAAAACCGTCGGGGAATATCACCTTGCATTGCCAACTGGTAATACATTGATTCTGAACGAATGCTATTACATGCCGAACCTGATATGCAACATTATATCGGTCTCTTTGTTGAGTAAAGAGGGATATAATTTTGTATTACAGGATAATGTTATGAACATTTTTCGAAACCAAAAGTTGGTTGGATCAGGCACGATGTGCAATGACATTTATGTTCTAAATCAATCAACAGTTCTGAGCATAACAAACACACACAAGAGGAAGAGTTCAGAACTGAACGAATCCTTCTTGTGGCATTGTAGACTAGGTCACATCAATGCGACACGGCTAGCTAAGTTGCATAAGGAAGGATATTTGAATCCTTTTGAATTTTCATCTTATGATACTTGCCAGTCATGTCTCAAAGGAAAAATGACCGAAACTCCGTTTACGGGACACGGAGAAAGAGTTACCGAACTCTTGGGACTGATACATAGTGATGTATGCGGTCCCATGTCTACACATGCCAGGGATGGTTCTTCGTATTTCAATACATTCACTGACGATCTCTCTAGATTCAGATATGTGTTCCTGATGAAACACAAATCAGAAGCTTTTGAGAAATTTAGAGTATATAAACAAGAAGTCGAGAACCAAACCGGGCAAAGTATTAAAATCTTTCGATCTGATCGATGAGGTGAATACTTGAGCAATAAATTCCTGGACTTCCTAAAAGAGAATGGGATTCTCTCTCAGCTAACTCCTCCATATATACAACATCACAACGATGTATCAAAACGGAGGAACCGCACCCTATTAGATATGGTGTGCTCTATGATGAGCATAGCAGAGTTACCTATTTCCTTCTGGGGGTATGCCCTGGAAACAGCGGCATACCTACTGAATAGGGTTCCTACCAAATCCGTGCCTACCCCCCATATGAGATATGGGAGGGGAAGAGACCATATCTTAATTTTATTAAGATATGGGGTTGCCCGGCCTATGTCAAAAGACAAAAACCGGACAAGCTCGAGGCAACGTCTATTTTGTGTAAGTTTGTTGGATATCCCAAGCATTCGCGAGGGTATATCTTCTACCACAGTGAGGAACAAAGGGTGTTTGTTGCTCAACACGCCACCTTTTTAGAAAGGGAATTTCTTGCAAAATAGATTAGTGGCTCTGAGGTAGAACTGGAAGAGGTTCCAGCTGAACAAACCACAACTGAAGATTTGGTGGAACCAGAGGATTCGGTAGTTTCCGATGAACCCCAGCCACTCCGACAATCTAGTAGTGTTCCTCACCCACCTGAGAGATACTACGGTTTTCTCATGGATGGTAGGAGTGAGGATTGCATCATGGAGGATGATGACGCAACTAGCTTCGAGCAGGCCATTACGAGTGGAGACTTAGTGAAATGGCTGGATGCAATGCGGTCCGAGATGGAATCCATGTACACCCACAAAGTATGGACTTTAGAAGATGTTCCTGAAGGGGTAAAAGCCATTGGGAGCAAATGGATCTTCAAGAAAAAACTTGGTGTAGATGGGAAAGTGGAGACTTTCAAAGCTAGACTTGTTGCAAAGGGTTTTCGTCAAAGACCAGGTGTGGACTATGACGAAACCTTTTCTCCAGTGGCTATGCTTAAATCCATCCGGATCATTGATTGTTAGGATACGAGCGTGTTCAAGTTCTAGTTTAAATACCGCAATCAAGACGGTTTCGCACGTAGCTAGCCGGTTGAGTACGGGTCGTCCGCAGGGAGATGGGAATCTTTTTCTATGTGTTTTTCGACGAGTTAAGTCCGGTTGTTCAGATTTTGTTTGTAGTTATCTAAGTGTTGAGTTGATATTTAAAGAGAGCATGTTAGGGTTAGGATTAGGTTAGTTTGAGTTAGGAGTCTCCACATCTTTCGTTTCCCTTCTTAATATCGTGTTACGGTAATCGGCAACACCGGGGATTAGCACGACTAGGAAGGACTTTGCGAGTATAAGCTAGGCTTTCCAACGCATAAGTCTTCCTTTTGGTGCTTGTCCGTCCGTTCTTGGCTCTTAGCCATAACCTCCGGTTAATCCAACCACAACCGGTCTCACTACGGAATCACCGCTATCATGTAGGATAGGGTGCCGTAAGGAGCGGATTGTGGTTGGGTTAACGGGAGTCGATTTAAGATGTTGGGAAAGGAAAGAGTGAGAGAGATTTCCTTCTCTCAAACTTCCCTTATCCTACCCTAACAAGAATGAACTACTCACACATCATAATACGGAAAAATAAAACAACACAAAAGAGGAAGATAGAAAGAAGGAGATTAGAAGAATACGACTAACTATTTGCGACCTCACCTTGGCGAGGATCAAGCGTAAGTATCATTGTCATATGTAAGGATAAAGAAAAAAAGAGAAGAAAGAAATAACAAGGAAATAACAACAACTACTTAACGAATTACAACAAGCATAAATATAAGGAGACAAGCATGATAATAAAATTGTCTTCTTTATTCATCACTCTTCACTCAAAAGCTCACTTACAAGTTTAATGGAGAAGAGGTGAGAAGAGGAAGAAGAACATGTAACTAAAACTTAGCAAAAGAAATACAAGAATTGGACCCTTTCCTTCACAAACTTCTGGGCTATTTATAGGCCAAAACATGAAACCCTAGGGCAACCACCAGAACCATGATGAAAATACCAAACTACCCCCCAAAACCCTGCAAAAGAGGCGCCAGAATGGCCGCGGAACCGCGGCCTGGACCCCACTTTGGCCGCGGTTCCGCGGCCATTCTGTGGAGTTGGGGTTTGTGCTTTCTTGTGGTGGCCTGATCTGTTGTGTGCTTCATTCTGGTATATGTATTTTCTCAATTTGGCTCCACGATTTTTCCAGAATTTCTGTTGAAGGAAAGGTGGACTTTTTGTTAAGATTTTGTCATGATTGTCTCGAGCTCCGCATAGATCTCTTGGATCTTGTGCTACCATTGAGCCTTGTGCCTGAAAACGACATTGATTTGACATTTTGTCTTCCTAAACTGGTATCTAGCAGCATACGGATGAAGAGCGGAGACCGTGTTTTATCTGTGGTTGGCAGGAACCGGATTTTTGTCGTGTTTTTCATGAATTTCTCCGTTTGAGAACCGAGAACCTGTATCCTGCAATTGACTAGCAAACACGGCTCAAGAGTATCTACGGATATGCAATGTGATAAAAATTGGGCGGTATGAAAATGCAAAAATCTGATATGAACAATCATGCTTGCCATCGCTGCATATCTTGACTACGAAATATGGAAAATGGTTTGTACATACCCCCAAACTTGACTACGAAATATCTTGACTACGAAATATGGAAAATATGGAAAATGGTTTGTACATACCCCCAAACTTATTTTTGCTTCACATCGTTTTTTTTTTTTGTTTTTTTTTGTTTTTTTAAAGAAAAGAAAAAGAATATACACAAATATAAACAAAATGGTTTGTACATACCCCCAAACTTATTTGGAACAGTGTCCACTGTTCTTGGCTGGATAACCGAAGTTTGGAGGTAGGCAGAGGAAGATCATTCAGGGTAAACCGGCTCCTGTAAGAACAGGAGCTCCTCTGTTGGTTCGGCGCTAAGGTACGGTTTGCATCGGTGTCCATTTACCTTGAAGAGTGAACCGTCATTTGGATTTTCCAAATCCACAGCGCCCTGCGGATACACATTCCGCACAAAATACGGCCTTTTCCAGCGAGATCGGAGCTTTCCAGGATGGAAGTGAAGTCGGGTGTCGTAAAGAAGTACCTGCTGACCAGGTACGAAGGTTTTGCGCAAAAGGTGTTTATCATGAAACACCTTCGTTCGATTCTTAACGACAACCGCGTTGTCGTAAGCCTCATCCCTAAGCACGCTCAGTTCGTTCAGCTGCAGCTTCCGATGGCTGCCCGTGTCCTCCAGAGACAGATTCAGCTCCTTTATCGCCTAAAATGCGCGATGCTCGATTTCGACAGGAAGGTGGCAGGCTTTTCCGTACACAAGCCGATAGGGAGACATGCCAAGGTCGGTCTTATAAGCGGTTCTAAATGCCCAAAGGGCATCAGTGAGTTTCAGAGACCAATCCTTACGGTTCTTGGAAACCGTCTTCTCCAATATCTGCTTGATTTGCCGATTTGAAACTTCGGCCTGCCCGCAGGTTTGGGGGTGGTAGGGCGTAGAAAGCTTATGATTAATGGAGTATTTCCGCATTAAGGCTTCGAAAGTTTTATTGCAGAAATGACTTCCATTGTCGCTAATGATCGCTCGGGGGTGCCCAAACCGGGAGAAAATGTTTTCTTTAAGGAACCTAACGACAACCTTGTTGTCGTTAGTCCGGCTGGGTACAGCCTCGACCCATTTAGAGACGTAATCAACAGCTAGAAGGATGTACAAGTTCCCAAAAGAGCTGGGAAACGGCCCCATGAAGTCTATCCCCCAAACATCGAAAATCTCCACAACCAAGATCGGTTGGAGCGGCATCTCGTTCCTCCGGGATATCCGGCCCATGTGTTGGCACCGGGAGCAAGTCTTGCAATAATCGTGAGCGTCTTTGAAAAGTTGTGGCCAGTAGAAACCACATTGCAAGATCTTCTCAGCTGTCTTTCTGGGCCCAAAATGCCCGCCACATGCTTGGTCGTGGCAAAATGACAGCACACTCTTGAATTCCTCATCTGGGACACACCGACGAATAATCTGGTCGGGACAGTACTTGAACAAGTAGGGTTCGTCCCAGTAAAAATGTTTTACTTGGGATAAGAAGCGAAGTCTGTCCTGACGTGACCATTCGGTCGGTAGCAATCCCGTGGCCAAATAGTTCACAATATCTGCGAACCAGGGTTCGCAAGATACTGTCCAGAGTTGTTCATCCGGGAAAACGTCATTGATCGGAATTGGAAGCGAAGGAGAAGAAGGAAGTCGTGAGAGATGGTCGGCAACCACGTTTTCACGTCCTCGTTTGTCCTTAATGACAAGGTCAAACTCTTGAAGCAAGAGGATCCAACGGATTAACCGAGATTTTGCATCTTTCTTCGTAAAAAGATGGCGCAAAGCTGAATGGTCCGTGTAGACAATGACTGGAGAGCCGATGAGGTAGGGCCTGAACTTTTCTAGAGCAAATACAACAGCTAAGAATTCCTTCTCAGTCATTGTATAATTGAGTTGTGCGTCGTTCAGGGTTCGGCTCGCGTAATAGATTACATGCAGCATCTTGTTGATGTGCTGTCCAAGGACAGCACCGATGGCAAAGTCGGATGCATCGCACATAATCTCGAATGGGTGCGTCCAGTCAGGAGAAGAGAGAACGGGAGCAGAAGTGAGTGAGCGTTTCAGTGACTCGAATGCAGTCACACAGCTCGAGTTGAAGTCGAAAGGCGTGTCCTTGGCCAGCAAAAGTGTCAAGGGCCTAGCAATCTTGCTAAAGTCCTTGATAAACCGTCTATAGAAACCGGCATGGCCAAGGAAGGCTCGGATATCTCTGACGCATCGGGGAGGAGGCAGATTGGAAATGACCTCAATCTTTGCTTTGTCAACCTCTATGCCATTTTGCGAGATGATATGTCCTAAGACAATACCTTCGCGCACCATGAAGTGGCATTTCTCCCAGTTCAAAGTGAGATTCTTGTCCTTACATCTGGTAAGGACAGCGTCGAGATGCAGCAGACACTCGTCAAAAGAATCGCCAAAGATGGAGAAGTCGTCCATGAAGATCTCCAGAAATTTCTCCACCATGTCTGAGAAAATTCCCATCATACACCGCTGGAAGGTAGCGGGCGCATTGCATAACCCAAAGGGCATGCGACGATATGCAAACGTGCCGAAAGGACAAGTGAAAGTGGTCTTGTCCTGGTCTTTTTCGGCGATGGGAATTTGATTATAGCCAGAGTAGCCATCTAGAAAGCAATAGTACTCATTTCCGGCCAATCGTTCGAGCATCTGGTCAATAAAAGGTAGCGGAAAGTGGTCTTTCCGCGTTGCAGCGTTGAGTTTTCTGTAATCAATGCAAACTCGCCACCCGGTTTGGGTGCGAGTAGGGATTAACTCATTCGCCTCGTTGGTTATGACCGTGATGCCTGACTTCTTGGGGACAACGTGAATGGGGCTAACCCACTGGCTATCAGAGATAGGGTAAATGATACCACTATCTAGACATTTGACGATCTCCTTCTTCACAGCCTCCTTCATGACTGGATTAAGACGTCTTTGTGGATCACGGGCTGGTTTGGCATCATCCATCAGATGAATGTGATGCTCAACGATGAGGGGACTAATCCCCTTGATGTCCGCCATGGACCAGCCAAAAGCTTGCCTGTTGCCGTGCAAGACCGCGAGAAGGGCTTTCTCTTGCTCGGGAGCTAGAGAAGCCGAGATGATGACAGGGAGGGTCTCGTTCTCACCTAAGTAAGCATACTTAAGGTGAGGCGGCAACGGCTTGAGTTCGAGCGTTGGAGGTGAAATGATGGAAGGCAAGACCGGTGCAAAGGTCTCGAACTCAAAGGACTCCAGCAAAGGTTCAAAACGAGTGTAGGCAACCGAGTCGGATGGTTCAGGTAACTCATCCGAAAAGTCGAAAGATTCAAACTCGGGTTGTGCGCGGCTAAGATCGTTCGTGAACGTGAAACACTCGTAGTCGTTATCGGGCGCAGAAACAGCAGCAGGTTCGAAGAGACACGCACTAGTGGCGTCAAGATTATCGTGTTCAAATAGAAACTCCTCGAATTCACACTCTTCGGGGGTGATCTCCTGGATCGAGCAAACATCCAGTATATGAGCATTAGGTTCGGCGGGCTGATTCCCCAACCTAAAAATGTTGAGTTCAATTGTCATATTTCCGAAAGAGAGGTTCATTGAACCATTGCGACAATTGATCACAGCATTTGAGGTTGCGAGAAATGGGCGACCGAGTATCACCGGAATTTGATTCCGGGGGTTAGCTACAGGCTGTGTATCTAAGACAATGAAGTCGACTGGGAATATGAAGTCCCCGACTTTGATTAACACATCCTCTAGCTCACCCCTAGGATGGGTGATCGATCGGTCGGCCATCTGGAGAGTGCAGTGTGTGGGTTTCAGCTCTCCGACGCCTAATTGCTCGTATACTGAATACGGAAGCAAGTTAACACTGGCACCAAGATCTAATAGTGCGCGGTTGATGTTCTTATCCCCAATAGTAATTGAAATCGTAGGACAGCCAGGGTCCTTCCGTTTTTGTGGTAAAGATTGGGTAAGGGCATCACTCACAGCACTAGCCAAGAAAACTTTCTTGGGTACCTGAGACTTCCTCTTTTTCGTGCACAAGTCCTTTAAGATTTTCGCGTAAGAAGGGACTTGTTGGACAGCATCTAAAAGAGGAATGTTAATGTTAACTTGCTTGAATAACTCCAAAATCTTCTCCATTTGTGGATTTTGTTTGTTAGACCTCAACCGGTTTGGAAATGGAACATTTTGAAAATTGGTTGAGTCTAAAGCTGGAGGAGGAGATTTTGGAGTTGGAACAGATCCCAGAATAGGTGTTTTCGTGGAGTGAGAAGCGGGTCCGTTCAGGGCAGAAGAAGAAGAGGGAGAGCCTTGTGAAGAACGGAGAATAGGCTCGGAAGACGAAGAAGAAGAAGGAGAAGAAGCAGAAGAAGAAGCGGCCGGGGTGTCATCGTTGATTTGCTTGCCAATGTTGTTTTGCAGCACCCTCCCTGATCTCAGTGTGGTCACGGCACTCACATTATGGTTTTGTTGTTCAAGAGCAACATGTGCATTATGTGGGTGGCCGGGATTTGGAAGTGGCTGGGACGGGAGCTTCCCCTTCTCTCGCTCGCTCAAGGCCGCGTTCAGCTGTGCAATCTGGGCCTCGATGGTCTTGATGCTTTGCCCGTGTGCGGCAGTGAGTTGCACTAAAGATTGAATCGAAGACTGGATGTTGGCGGTGGATTGGGTCGACTGTTTAACGAATGCCTCCAGACTTCGCTCGAGCGAGGAAACCTTATCGTTGTTAGACGGAACAAAGTTGTTGTTTGGTGGAAAAGAGTTGTTGGGTGCAAAGTTGTTCGTCTGGTTTTGGTAAGGTTGGGGTTGGAAGGGCTGCTGATACTGATGCTGAGTTTGTTGCTGCGCTTGTTGTTGCGGCGGAGGGGCCCTTTGGAAATTGTTGCCCTGGAATTGATTCTGATTCTGATTCCAGGTGAAATTGGGGTGGTTCCTCCAACCGGGATTATAGGTGGAAGAGTATGGATCATTCCTCGGTCTTTGCTGGAATGCATTAACCTGATCCTGTCCTTGCGATGGTGGATTGTAAGGACACTCTTCGGTCAAGTGGGACGGATCGGAACAACAAGCGCAGATGGTACGAAGGGGGAGAACAGGTGTGGGGGCAGGAGCAGAAAATTTGCTCTCTATTGCTTCAAGCTTTCGTGTTATTACAGCCATTTCAGCTTTCATCGCAATAGAGACATCGAGTTGGTGGATTCCTACCCTAGACTGACCGGTAGAAGTGGAGGTAGAAGAAGAAGAAGTCGGTCTAGTGCTCTCCCACTGTAGCGTTTGCTCCGCAAGATCGTCAAAGAACTGCCACGCTTCCTCGTCAGATTTGGATAGGAAGTGGCCCTGACAGATGGTTTCCAGCAACTGCTTCGTTGCTGGGTTCAGTCCCTCGTATAAGGTTTGGCAGAGCTGCCATTTCTCTATACCGTGGTGAGGACACTGAACAAGAAGGTCTTTGTATCGGTCAAAGCACTTCCAGAAGGGTTCAGAAGGAAGCTGGGAGAATTGGTTGATCTCATTTCGAATTCTTGCGGTCTTATGATTTGGGTAGAATTTTTTCAGAAACGCTTTAACAAACTCGTCCCAGCTGGTGATTGAGTGGGAAGCGGTGCTATACAGCCATTTTTCAGCGAGATCGCATAGAGTGAACGGAATGACCCGTAGACGTATAGCATCGTCCGACAGCTGGGTGGTTTTCATCATGGCACAGACGTTTTGAAATTTGTTTATGAAGATATAGGCATCTTCAGATTCAAGCCCATGAAAACGTGGAAGCATGTTGATGAAATGGGGCTTAATTTCAAAGTTGTCCCCATTGGCCGGAGGAAGAGAAAGGCAGGTGGGAAGTGCAGAACGGGTAGGGTAGAAACGATCCTGGAGCGCAATTCGCTGCGGCGCTACAACAGGCGGAGGTGGTGGGAGATTGGTCTCCATAGGAGGTGGAGCCAATCCAGGGGTGGTCAACGAGATGTTTGGATTAAATCCCGACATCGCGGAAGAAGAGGTTGGTGACGGTGAAGGTGAAGGTGAAGATGTATGAACAGAATTCCGGTCAACGTCGGAGTTGGCCGGCAAAGGAAGGGGTGAAAGAGGAGTGGACGGAGTATCGACTTCGGAGTCGATCGCGTAGTCGGTCGCGACTAACGTAACGCGGACTAGACGGGCGCTAGTGTCCCGAGTCCAAGCGGACATACACTAAACGAGTTTAGTATAGTCAAAGCGGAGAAGGTGAGGGTAAGAAAACGTCAATGAAGAGAGGCGATGGGTGGTGGGTGAAAATGGATTTGGCGACAAAAGGGCAAGTTTTTCTAAAAGTTTTTGATTTTTTCTTTTTTATTTTGTTTCAGAAAAAGATTTACAGAAGTATGTACGGAAATACGGTTTAAGCAATCACAAACAAGATATGCACAATCACACCTAGATCTAGGGTAACCTAGGTCTACTAGACCTGCTCCTGAACTTGATTGTCGAAGTTAAACAGTGTCGAGAAACAGGCTTAAAAATAGACTGATCACGAGGCCAGGTAAGTGCAGAGATAAGGGGAGGTTGTCCAACGCTTTCGCGAAGTTCCTTAATTAAATAACCCTTTCTCTTTCGGCGGTTGCGCCTTTAACACTTTCCTAGACACCCCGTAAACAATATACGGTTAAGCAAGGTTCTAAACAAGGTTTATCTTCTCCTAATGAGTGCGAAGTCCTTAGGGCTGAAGTCTAGTATTTTTTTAATTTACAATGGACAATGCATATGCTTTAGTGATTTCCGGGGTCCTGGGAAGGGTGATGAAATCCCCACCCAATCTGGATTGGTTTCAAGCCCCTTAAGTCCGTATTAAAAGAATGCAAAACAGTAACAATATCAACAGCAAACAATTTTTATTTGCGGCGCAAAGAATCCTGCACAAGAACAGTTTATTGGAAGGGGGAGAAGAGTTTGCGCAAAGAAGGCTGCAGAAAACACAATTTATTGGAGCTCAGAGGAGTGGAGAGAAGGAGAGAGACTTACAGAGAGAAAATAGCACCCTGACCCCACCAATCGGCCGCGGTTCCGCGGCAATAAGGCCCTAATGCCGCGGTTACGCGGCGGAAATGAGGAGTTGATGCACCATATTTCTTGTGTGGGCTCTGTTGGGTGTCCTCTGGTTGTCTGGATGTTCTGAATTTGGATTTGCTCACTGAAACAGCTCCAGATTTGTACAGTAGACCGTATGCTTTGTTTTTGTACGTCGCGGTGTAGCCGCGAAAATGTGGGTCTATCTTCCCACGTCTTTGGCACTGTACTTGAACTCCATATTTCCAACGTCTTAGGCGTCGATCTTGAGCTTCGTATTTCCTGCACACTTGCACAAAAACTAATCAAGAATAACAAGATGATTTTTACAAAGTATATATTTTTTTGGTTTTTTTGGTTGTTTTTATATTCACAAATTAACCCGAAATTACACAAGGAAATAAACTACCGTCTCCCCGGCAACGGCGCCATTTGATTGTTAGGATACGAGCGTGTTCAAGTTCTAGTTTAAATACCGCAATCAAGACGGTTTCGCACGTAGCTAGCCGGTTGAGTACGGGTCGTCCGCTGGGAGATGGGAATCTTTTTCTATGTGTTTTTCGACGAGTTAAGTCCGGTTGTTCAGATTTTGTTTGTAGTTATCTAAGTGTTGAGTTGATATTTAAAGAGAGCATGTTAGGGTTAGGATTAGGTTAGTTTGAGTTAGGAGTCTCCACATCTTTCGTTTCCCTTCTTAATATCGTGTTACGGTAATCGGCAACAACGGGGATTAGCACGACTAGGAAGGACTTTGCGAGTATAAGCTAGGCTTTCCAACGCATAAGTCTTCCTTTTGGTGCTTGTCCGTCCGTTCTTGGCTCTTAGCCATAACCTCCGGTTAATCCAACCACAACCGGTCTCACTACGGAATCACCGCTATCATGTAGGATAGGGTGCCGTAAGGAGCGGATTGTGGTTGGGTTAACGGGAGTCGATTTAAGATGTTGGGAAAGGAAAGAGTGAGAGAGATTTCCTTCTCTCAAACTTCCCTTATCCTACCCTAACAAGAATGAACTACTCACACATCATAATACGGAAAAATAAAACAACACAAAAGAGGAAGATAGAAAGAAGGAGATTAGAAGAATACGACTAACTATTTGCGACCTCACCTTGGCGAGGATCAAGCGTAAGTATCATTGTCATATGTAAGGATAAAGAAAAAAGAGAAGAAAGAAATAACAAGGAAATAACAACAACTACTTAACGAATTACAACAAGCATAAATATAAGGAGACAAGCATGATAATAAAATGGTCTTCTTTATTCATCACTCTTCACTCAAAAGCTCACTTACAAGTTTAATGGAGAAGAGGTGAGAAGAGGAAGAAGAACATGTAACTAAAACTTAGCAAAAGAAATACAAGAATTGGACCCTTTCCTTCACAAACTTCTGGGCTATTTATAGGCCAAAACATGAAACCCTAGGGCAACCACCAGAACCATGATGAAAATACCAAACTACCCCCCAAAACCCTGCAAAAGAGGCGCCAGAATGGCCGCGGAACCGTGGCCTGGACCCCACTTTGGCCGCGGTTCCGCGGCCATTCTGTGGAGTTGGGGTTTGTGCTTTCTTGTGGTGGCCTGATCTGTTGTGTGCTTCATTCTGGTATATGTATTTTCTCAATTTGGCTCCACGATTTTTCCAGAATTTCTGTTGAAGGAAAGGTGGACTTTTTGTTAAGATTTTGTCATGATTGTCTCGAGCTCCGCATAGATCTCTTGGATCTTGTGCTACCATTGAGCCTTGTGCCTGAAAACGACATTGATTTGACATTTTTTCTTCCTAAACTGGTATCTGGCAGCATACGGATGAAGAGCGGAGACCGTGTTTTATCTGTGGTTGGCAGGAACCGGATTTTTGTCGTGTTTTTCATGAATTTCTCCGTTTGAGAACCGAGAACCTGTATCCTGCAATTGACTAGCAAACACGGCTCAAGAGTATCTACGGATATGCAATGTGATAAAAATTGGGCGGTATGAAAATGCAAAAATCTGATATGAACAATCATGCTTGCCATCGCTGCATATCTTGACTACGAAATATGGAAAATGGATGTTAAGACCGCCTTTCTAAACGGTGATTTCGAAGAGAGCGTGTACATGACTCAGCCAGAGGGCTTCATAGCTAGTGGGAGCAGCGGGAAGGTGTGCAAGCTGCTTAAATACATTTATCGATTAAAGCAAGCATTGCGGAGTTGGAACATCTTCTTTGATGTCGTTATCAAAGAGTTTGATTTCGTCAAAAACGTAGATGAACCTTGTATCTACAAGAAGGTGGCAGAGAGTAAGGTTGTCTTCTTCGTATTGTACGTAGACGGCATACTCTTGATATGAAATGACATTCATATGCTGTAATCGGTCAAGCTCTTCTTATCACAAAGATTCTCAATGAAAGATCTAGGGGATGCCTCCTACATCTTGGGGATTAAGATCTATATAGATAGATCCAAACGGATACTAGGATTGTCCCCATCCAGATACATTGACACCATACTAAAACGGTTTAGTATGGAAAAGTCCAAGCGTGGGTTTTTACCCATGATCTCAGGGCTCACTCTCTCCAAAGAGATGTCTCCCAAGACTTATTTGGAGAGAGCTAGTATGCAAGGGAAACCCTATGCTTCGGCTGTAGGCTCTATCATGTACGTGATGCTATGTACTAGACCCTATGTAGCACACTCACTAAGTGTAGTGAGTAGGTATCAAGTTGATCCTGGAGAGAGTCACTGGACAGCTGTGAAGAGCATTCTCAAGTACTTACGAAGGATTAAAGAGATGCTCTTGGTGTATGGTAATGGAGAACTCCAAGCGGAATCCTTTACCGATTCAAGCTTCCAGAGTGATAAGGACGACTCTAAGTCGCACTTGGTATTTGTCTTTAACCTTTACGGAGGGGCAGTTAGCTGGAAGAGTTCCAAGCAGGAAACCGTGGCAGACTCAATGATGGAGGCTGAATACATCGCTGCCAACGATGCTGCCAAAGTGGCTGTCTGGATCAAGAAGTTCATTACTGAACTTGGAGTGGTTCCATCCATTGAGCATCCAATACCTTTGTATTGTGATAATATTAGAACGGTGGCTTTGGCCAAGGAACCCAGGTCCCATCAGCGATCCAAGCATATTCTGAGGCGGTATCACCTAATCCGGGAGATAGTAGATCGCCGGGAGATCGAGGTCAGGAGGGTTGACTCGAAGAACAACACTGCGGATCCACTCATGAAGGCCATTCCTCAGATACATTTTGAGAGACTCTTCGGGATGTTTGGTATGCGATACTACAGCAGCTGGCCCTAGTGCAAGTGGGAGATTGTTAGTTGTATGTATGCCCTAGAGGCCAGTATTATACAGATGATGTATATTATATTCGATGCTTGGACATATATAGAGAGGACTTTCTTGCTCGATATGATAGTATGCTATCTGGTTGCTCTTTATCTTAACATGTATACTTGTCTTTTGATACTGTCTTATAGTTACATGTTGGTAAAGCCCTTAGGATGTGTACTTGACTACCAGGACTATGATGCAGATCATACTAGTAGGGCCATGGTAGTCCATAAGTACATCCTTTAATGTCCCTAGTCGTGGGTATATCGAGACGGGGCATCGATATACCAGATTAGACTAGCGTATACGCTTCTCGACCCATGAGATAGGCGATGGATGATCCCATATCCATTGGTATTTGACATCAGAGACGGTATTCGGGTGCTCAGTGGAGACTGGGTATACTGGACGGACTCGTCGAGAACTCCCAGATGGTATTATACCTCACGTCAAATGGCTGTTCTCTGGTGACACTTGTACAGGTTAGTCTGTAGAGCCGAGATCGTCATAGAGTCTTGTGTGATTCCCACAGTGCTTTGATTTCCACCTTACCACGTCCAAGAGGGCGTGAAAAACGGTGGTTTTTGGGTACAGTCCCGAGTCACATGGAGGCAATGAGCGATAGGAGGGGTTTCGTCTCTCCCGGTATTGGGGGTTGATGTTGCGCTGTGCTCGATTGGCCATAACAAGGAAGTCCCTGGCCAGGGCTGATTTAGAGATTTACTGGTAAGTGTTACCAGTAGTTTCTTGACCCGTTATGAGCTTCACATCGGCACGACTTATCGGTTATTGGGGTATGACGTTTACCACCCCTAGACTTGATATGCGACATATCAGACGAGGAAACCGAACTGTACAGGAAGTGTTACCGTCAGGCTTTTCGCAGGAAGTTGGAGCGGGCTTGCTTGCTGATCTTTTGATCGCTCAATACCCGGGTAGCCGTTATGTCCAGCTAGTACCGCTGACGGCTTGTGGGTGCTTATGTGATCATCTCCTACTGCCTGCATATTGATGAGTCTTTAGAGTCCTACATAGAGGTTTGACTGGAACAGGCAAAACGAAATAGGAGCGCATATGTGATATGTGCGGGACCGAGAATAATGCATGTATGTGATACCGTATTCTATTCTCGCGACTTTTTGTATCAGTCGGTTATATGAGATATAGCCGGGTTATCGAATCATGGATTGATTCGATAAGTCGATACATTGGATGTTAGTCGGTTATATGTGATATAGCCGGAAAATTAAGTCAAGTGTTGATTGATAATTTAGTGTATAATTGTATATATGATATACTAATTTACATTGACTAACATTGGTTCATTTAAGCATTTGTTTTTCTCACATATGCACAACTTTAATATATATGTGATATATATTAAATTGTGTTTTCTTTTTGTATCATGCTTGTTGATACACAAAACATGGGTGTATAAGGCATACACCATTCTAATTTTAGTGAAGGGTTTTTTATATTTAAAGTAAATCAAAATTGGTTCATATTTTGTTAAGTGCATGAAGCTTGTAGAAGCTTTTTAGTGCTTTGATAAATTCAACTCAATTTGTTTTACTTAAGATATTTTGTTAACCCAACCATTAGAATTAGCCATTGTTATGTCTCTACATGAGTTAGTATATGATACTCACTCACCATGGTTCACTCTCTCACTTGATAATTATCCTCATCTTTTCATTTGTTCATCTTCTTCTTCTTTGAGCAAAAGAAAAGCTTGCTACGGTTTTCAAAAGAGAGTGAAAGATTGTGAGAAAAGAAATTCTAAAGTGAGCCCACTTCCTATTTCTCTATCCACTACTAGACTAGCACTTTAGTTTAGGGTGTTTGCTTCACTAATTCTCTAGTTAGTAAAGTAGAAGCTTGAGTTGGTATCCCCTCGACATAGATCATCTTCGGCCTCGAAGACTTCAAGCAAGGACGCTCTTTTAGCCTCGTGAAGCCATGCAAGAGTCCGGGAGAACCACGATCGCAGCGAAGGGACTTCAACAAGGAGCTAATGAAGTGAAAGACCGATCTACAAAGGTTGTATTTTCTTCTTCACTTAATAGTAAATGGTTTACTATTTGTTTCCGTATTGTATTCTACCCAACGATTCTAGTTTAGAGTTCCCTTTCACGGCAAAATTTTTAAAATGGCATGGATGATGCCTCCCGAAACCTTGCTGCAGTCGAAGTGAGCCCTACAGATACTCCAGGGTAGACTAGCGTATACCATTCTTGTCCCATATGATGGGCGATGGATGATCCCATATCCATCTGGTGTGGTGACACCAAAGATTGTATACGGGTGCTCAGTGAGACTGGGTACACTGAACGGACTCACCGAGAACTCTTATATGGTATTATATCTCACGTCAGATAGCAGTTCTCAGGTGACACTGGTCCATGTTAGTTTGTAGACCTGAGATCGTCATAGAGTCTTGTGTGTCCTCCCACTGTACTTTTTTCTCCACCTTACCATGGCTCTACTGAGTCGTGCAAACAGGTGGATTTTGGGTACAGTCCCGAGGCACATGGAGGAAATAAGCGATAGGTGGGGTTTCGTCTCTCCCGGTATTGGGGGTTGATGTTGCGCTATGCTCGATTAGCTATAACAGGAAGTCCCTGGCCAGGACTGCTGAGATTTACTGGTAAATGTTATCAGTAGTTTCTCGATCTGTTATGGACCATATACCTGCTTGACTTATTGAGTTATTGGGATCGACGATACCATCCTTGAACTCGATATGCAGCATATCTGACGAAGAGACCGGACTATACGGTAAGTGTTGCCAGTTGGCTCGACGGGAATTTTGACAGGTTCGCTTGTTCTTCTTCTGATCGCTCAATACCCGGGTGGCCGTTACGTTTAGCTGACCGCTTGCGGCTTGTGGGAGTTTGATGTGATCATCACCTACTACCGGCGGATTGACGAGTCTTAGAGTCCCACACAGGAGTTTCTTGGCTCAGGCGAAACGATATGGTGTGCATATGAGATATATGCGGGAGCTCATTTAAAAACGTGTATTTGATACCGTGTTTTAATCGAGTGTTTTCTATTGGTCGGGTCGTATGAGATATGACCGGTTTATTAAATCAAGTGTTGATTTAATATTGACTTTTATCTCATTTAAATAAACATTTTCTTTATGATGGATGCATGAATGTATATGTACATGTTTATGTGCATACACACATACATACATGCATTTGTATCATGGTTGATGCCACAAGAAAGATTGAAATATAAGACTCACATGGAAAGTAAATATCTTTATATATATTAGAATGAGAAAAAGAAAATGATATTAAATCATGGTTGACTATTCTTCACTTGACCTAGTTTGGAACCATGGTTTCATTTCACTTGTTATTTTTCCTTATTCTAAAATATCTAGATATTTATTAACCATGGTTTGAGATGAGATATATATCTATCATATTTATCTTTTATCATTATCTTTCATCCAAAAGAAATGAGCTCAAGGTTGCCATCTTCTTCTTCCTCTCTCTAGCTCTCTCTTGAGATTTCTAAGTGAGTGAGGGTAAAAGAAAGAATGGGTTTTTATATGAGAACACAACCATATTATTATACTACACTTGTCTAGCCCATTGGTGTAGTTTGTTTGCTTCATCTTCTTTGTTATCAAGTGGAGCAAGGAGCTTTGAGCAAAGGTACTCCGGGTGGATCATCGTGGACGTGGAAGAAGCACGAGCTAGCCGGTTCAACCTCTAGGAGATCCAAGGAGTTGCAAAGGAGGTCTATAAAGGTTGTATTTCTCCCCACTTAGTGTTACACACTTGCTAGTATATGATACTAGAACTTGTTACCCTAATCATTCTAGTTCGATTCCTAGGTTAGTTTGTTTAACACCTCATAAAATTTTAATATGGCATTTGTGATGCTTCCAAAACCCTAGGTGAGGTGCTAATGAAACCCTACAGTTGTGTGCAGTAGCTGATTAGTGCTTATCTGCTGCAGATGATGCGATTGGATTAGGGTAGTCGTATGACTTTGTTGGCCTTTTTCAAGGGTCGTGTGGGTGGGTTTAATTCAATCACGAAATGTACGGGTTGAACTTGACTAGCGGCCTATGGTTTGTTGGCTTTCTACAAGGTCATAGGACGTTAGGGGCAAAAGATATTGGGAATTTCAAGTGTTGAAATTTGCAATGAGATTGCATACCTTCTATGAGATAGTTGGATCCCGATACCCACTACGCGTAAGAGTTACTCCTGGGAGTGTTTTGCACTATACAATTATTTAATCCAGTAGGTGTCTAAGAAAGGAATTAACTGGTTTACGCCCTACGGAAATGAGGTTATTTAATTAGTTCCATGCGAAACCATTGGGAGACTCCCTCGGAGTATCAATACCTGCCTGGCTGAAAGATTGGCAGACTTGTAGGGTGCAATTAATCCCGGCTAGTCTTACCTTTTATGGTTTGAAGGAAGATTTGATAAAAATAGTGGGATCCATCCTCATTAGATAAAATAATAACCAATCTAATCTTGCAAGAGCATTCGCTAAAGTGTTTTCTTCTATCTCTCTCCAGGCAGCGACCATGACACGCCTTAATCAAGATAATAATATTGATGTATTGACCGAACTTGCTTATTATACCGAGATCGGGAACGTTGGTTCCGCTCTATCTTATAACTGTTATAAGTCTGAGTAGGAAATAGTGGAATATTTTGGTTCCCACGCGACCCGAACGAGGAATGAGCATGTTGATGAATCTTTTTCGGGTGTGTTCGTTACCGAGAACTGTTTCTCAGTACACTCTACATCCTGAGTATTAGATATCAGGATCCCACATATGTAATATGTCACAGGGGCTTATGAGAGGTAGAGAACTGAGAAAAGGAGATCATTCTCTAAAAGTAGGGAATAGTGCAAATGTTACAGCCAAAGCTGTTAGTGAATATCACCTTGTATTGCCAAATTGGAATACATTGATCTTGAACGACTGTTATTACGTACCATCTATGATGTGCAATTTAATATCAATTTTTTTATTAGATAAAGAAGAATATAACTTTCTAGTAGAGAAAAATGTTATGAATATTTTCCTAAATCAAGTGTTCATTGGGTTAGGTACGTTATGTAACGGTTTATACGTTCTGAATAAAAATACAGTTCTTAACATACAGAACACACACAAGAGGAAAAGTTCAGAAATGAACGAATCTTTCTTGTGGCATTGTAGAATAGGTCATATTAATGCGATACGACTAGCTAAGTTACATAAAGATGGATATTTGAGTCAGTTTGAATTTACATCTTATGAAACTTGCTAATCATGTCTCAATGGAAAAATGACCAAAACTCCGTTTACTGGATACGGAGAAAGAGCTACTGAACTCTTGGGACTAATTCATAGTGATGTATGTGGTTCCATGTCTACACATGCCAGAAATGGTTCTGCGTACTTTATTACATTCACCGATGATCTCTAAAGATACGGACATGTGTTTTTGTTCAAACATAAGTCTGAAGCTTTTGAGAAATTCAAGGAATATAAGTTCGAAGTAGAGAACCAAACGGGTAAGAGTATTAAAATCCTTCGATCTGATCGGGGAGGAGAATACTTAAGCATGGAGTTCCTGGATTATTTAAAAGAGAATGGGATTCTCTCTCATCTTACTCCTCCGTATACATCACAGCACAACGGTGTATCGGAGCAGAGAAATCAAACCCTATTAGTTATGGTGCGCTCTATGATGAGTACTGCTGAGTTGTCTATTTTATTTAGGGGTTATGCGCTTGGGACAGCTGCACACCTATTGAATATCGTCCCTACCAAATCTGTGCGTACCACTCCAGATAAGATATGGAAAGGGAAGAGACCATGTCTTAATTATATTAAGATATGGGGTTGTCCGGCTTATGTTAAAACGGAAAATCCAGACAAGCTCGAGGCAAGGTCAGTTTTGTGCAAGTTTGTATGATATCCCAAAAATTTGCGAGGGTATATCTTCTACCACACCGAGGAACAAAATGTGTTCGTTTCTCGGAATGCCACCTTTTTAGAAAAGGAATTTCTTGTAAAAGAAATTAGTGGTAATGAGGTAGAACTGGAAGAAGTTCCAGCCACACAAACTACAACTAATGATTTGGTGGAACCGGAGGATTCGATAGTCTCCAATGAACCTCAGCCACTCCGCGGATCTAGTAGGGTTTCCCATCTACCTGAAAGATACTACGGTTTTCTCGTTGACGGTAGGAGCAAGGATTGCATCATGGAAGATGATGACCCAACTAGTTTCGAGCAGGCCATCACGAGTGGGGACTCTGTGAAATGGTTGGATGCAATGCGATCTGAGATGGAATCCATGTACACCAAAAAAGTATGGACTTTGAAAGTTGCTCCTGAAGGGGTAAAATCCATCGGGAGCAAGTGGATCTTGAGAAGATTCTTGGTGTAAATGGAAAAGTTGAGACTTTCAACGTTAGACTTGTAGCAAAAGGTTTTCGTCAACAACCAGGTGTGAATTACGATGAAACATTTTCTCCAGTGGCTATGCTTAAGTCCATCCGGATCCTACTTGCTATCGCTGCATACTATGACTATGAAATATGGCAGATGGATGTCAAGTCCGCTTTTCTAAATGTTGATTTAGAAGAGCGTTTACATGACAGAGCCAGAGGGCTTCGTAGATAGTAGGAGCAGCGGAAAGGTGTGCAAGCTGCTTAAATCAATCTACGGATTAAAGCAGGTATCGCGGAGCTGGAACATCTGTTTTGATGTAGCAGTTAAAGAGTTTGACTTCATCAAAAACGTAAATGAACCTTGTATATACAAGAAGGTTGTAGAGAGTAAGGTTGTCTTCCTCGTATTGTACGTGGATGACATACTCTTGATAGGAAATGATGTTCCTGTGCTACACTCGGTCAAGCTCTACTTATCACAGGTTCTCCATGAATGATTTGGGTGATGCCTCTTGCATCCTGGGGAGAAGCGCTGGACAGCTGTGAAGAACATTCTTAAGTGCTTAAGAAGGACTAGAGAATTGTTCTTGGTGTATGGTAACGGTGAACTCCATATCGAGTCTTTTACCGATTCGAGCTTCCAGAGTGATACGGACGACTGTAAGTCGGTCTCGGGTTTTGTCTTTACCCTCAGTAGAGGGACGGTATGTTGGAAGAGTTCCAAGCTAGATACCATAGCAGACTCGACGATGAAAGGTGAATACATAGCTACCATCGATGCTGCCAAAAAGGCTGTCTGGATGAACAAGTTCATGAGACGAACTTAGTGAGGTTCCTACCATTAAGCATCCAAAACTTGTGTATTGTGATAACAATAGAGCTGTGGCTTTGGCCTAGGAACCCCGGTCCCATCAGCGATCAAGACATATTCTTAGGCGGTATCACCTGATCAGGGAGATAGTTGATCTCCAGAAGTTCGAGGTCAGGAGAGTTGACACAAAGAATAACACGGCGGATCCACTCACGAAGGCCATTTGAGAGATTTTTTTGGATGTTGGGTATGAGATAACTGGCCTTAGTGCATGTGGGAGATTGTTAGTTATATGTATGCCCTAGAGGCCATTATCTTACATGATTGTATATTATAGTGGATGTTTGGACATATATAGAGAGGACTTTCTTGCTCAACATGATAGTATGCTATCTGGTTGATCATTATCTTAACATGTACACTTGTATCATTATACAGTCTCTCACTTAAATGTTAATAAAACCCTAAGGAAGTGTACTTGACTACCAGGACTATGATGCAGATCATACAAGTAGGGCCAGGTTAGTCGGCAAGTACATCCTTTAATTCTTCCTAGTGTAAGTGCACGGTAGTGCCCCGGCCGTCATTCCGAGGCCAACATGCGGAAACGAAAATTTTTCTTTAAACTTTTAAACCGGCGCTACCGCGTACTTTAAATCCGGATCGGACCATTAACCTAATGCTAGCTAACTAGAGACAGGGATAGAATGCTATACCGAGCGATCCGTGTCCTTCGGTCTTCGGCCACCATCCCAAGCTCCACGCGGCATCTCCGGTCTTCATCTCCTCATCGGAAAGGGCACCACGTCAAGAAGTCTTTTTACGGGCTCCCGCTTCATCCGAAGCAACTCAGGCATGAAGTGTGCTTGCCGACGTGCCCAAGGTTGAAGTAAAGCATGTTGTGATCACTTTGTCTCTCACATCCTTGGCTTGGATGGAGGTTAGAGATGTTGCCATTGATGGAAGTAATAAGCTAGAGGAAGAAGAAGAAAAAGGAGGATTTTCTTTTTCTTTTCTTTTCTTTTGTTGGAATGAGTGTGAGAGAGTGAGATTATGAAAATAAAAGACCAATAAAACGAACCATGGCAGCCCCTCTCTCTCTCCATCTCATTTCAACACATTAAACAATCCACTAATGTGACACATTTACTAAAAAAGAGACCATGAGTCATCTAAATGTCCATGTCAAATTTAATGCAATGAATGATGAATTTCTAGCTCATTATTTCCATTAACAAACGTTAATCCAAATATTTGCAACAATAAAAAGATACGGTAACATCTAAAGTAAACTCGTGACGGATCACAAGGATACCCCTCAACTGTATATACATACCTGCATCCGCATTCCGACTGAATGCGAATGCGATGAGACTAAAGTAATCCAACAAATCTAATACTAGGATCCGGCTTAAACCAAAGCCCACTAGTATGATCCATCCAATCATGATCCGTGCACTACTGCATGTATATGATCGGACCCTGCCATATTTCGTACGGCCTCTACAACGTTTCGCCCGAAATTTGAGAAACTGTCTGTGGGGGACTCTAAAGACTCGTCAATACTTTGGCTGTGGATTTAACTATTAGCACATCAGAGGTACTAGCTGTACGTAACGGGCTACTAGGTATTGACCAAAAGGGAGGTCGATGAGCGAACTCATCATGACACCCTATTGAGCCTGTCAGTACCAATATCCGTACAGTCCGGTCCATTCATCTATGGGCATCGCATGGCGGGCCTAGGGAGTTGGTAAAAGTCAGACCCCCAAAAGAGGTACAAGTCGTGTCGGAGTGTAGCCTAGAACACCTTGAGATACTACTGGAATACCTACCAGTAAATCTCCTTCCTTGGCCAAGGACTTTCGTGTAATGGCTCTCTTAGACACAGCGCGACCTCACCCCCAATACAGGGAGAGACGAACCTCTGCAGATCCGCTCACTGCCTCTATGTGGCTCGGGAATGTACCCAACTAAAACCTGTTTGCACGAATCCTTTGAGCCGTGGTAGGGAAGTAATCAAAGCACAGTGGGAACTCACACAAGACAAATGACGATCTCAGGTCGATGAACTAACCTGTACACATGTCACCAGGGAACTGCTATCTGACGCTAGGTACAATACCAACTAGCATGTTCCCGGCGAGTCCTGTCCGGTGTACTCATAACCCAATGAGCACCTGCATACATCTTAGGTGAACCAACTGACACCAGTGGCTTGTGAGACCGGCCACCGCCCCTCGTCGGGGTCTCGACTGTATACACTAGTCTACTCTGGAGTATCGATGCCCTGTCTCGAAAACTCTCACGACTAGGGACCATTTAAGGATGTGCTTATAGACCCCAGCTCCCACGTATATGATCGCCATCATACTGCTGGCAGTCAAGCAAGAATCCTAGGGGCTCTATCAACGTGCAATAGTGATCAGTAATGTCACCTAAAACAGTACACGATGATAAAGATAAACCAGATTGCAAACTATCATCTTGAGTAAGACTGTCCTACCGGTATAGGTCCTCCCTCAATCATTGCAATCACGTGCCTGTGATCCAATAATTGACTCTGAGGGCACTATATCCAACAATCTCCCGCTTGCACTCAAGGATAATTATTGCGAAGTTGCTTACTCACAGCCCGTGTGATACCGAACACCCAACTCCTCTACTAATCAGTCTCACAAAGCTCGTTTGTGAAACTATTGCGTTCGAGGAATAGCTTCAGTGAATGGATCCGCTCTGACGTTTCTTTCTATGTCTCTCTTTATCTCAAGTTCGCGGAGAAACCCATCTCCCGAAATGAGCAATACCTGTCTTAGAATATGTCTGGATATCTGATGGGACCTAGTTCATAAATGAACTCCAAATCCAAACTTCTTAGACTGTATCGTCAACAGAACTTAATCAGTATCCTGTGCCATACCTCCCTCAGTATCCGCTTGGACCACCTGTCTAAAATACTGTCCCTCGTCAGAGGGAAAACTATAACTCTGACAGTCACTTTGTCATCCAGGTCACCTTGGAAGCCTGGAATGATAACCGTCCCCTGAAAGAGGCGGCCGTTATCATATCCCTAGAACATCCACTTATGTTCTAAAACTGCTTCCGACCGTTTCTCCAGGATTGGATAAATATCAACTTATTGCATCCCGTGCAAAACAACATCTGGTGTGGTACTTTACATCTCATGATTGACTCAATTGCCTAAGCAAGTGATCTGCCAATCATGCACATCCCTCTCCCCTTTAGTCTGTAAGACACCTTTAGAGAGGGTGACTCCATCACCTGCAGGTACACTACCGTGCCAGGAGTCGTGTAAGTCCATGCTACGTCTCCCGGTACTTTTGGGCATGCGGAATTTGGTGAATTTTTTTTCTAGAGGCGGTAACATGGACTCAAAACTGGATCTTTGTTAAACATCTAACTAACAACCTAACAAGAGTTTACCTACTCGGTTAGGGGGCTATACCTTTCTTCAACTCCTTCGTCTTCGACTCCTTCTGGTGTACGGATCGGCCTTACCTCGTCGTCTCCTTGCGCCGAAGATGGATCCACCCGAAAGCTTCTACCTTTGGCTTCTTCTTCGAACTTTGAAGAAACTAGATCACTTGGCTTGCTAGGCCTTGTGAACTAGAATGAGTAGAGAAATGTTTTGGTGTCTTTTTATCTCTAAGGCAATGAGTCTCAACACATGAGAATGGTTTTCCTTGAGGTAGAGAGAGCAAGAGGAAGAGGGAGAGCTTAAGAATGAGAGAGCTCAAGAGAGGGAAAGCAAATTGATAGAATGAACCATACTCCTCTCATTCTCACCTCTCATAATCCAAAAGCCATCATAACAAAAATAGTAATCAAGTATTGTGTAAATGGTTTAAGTCAAAATGGCTATATCATTTCATGCACACATTTTGCATAAATAAACAAGCAAGCAAAAGTCTTTGCCATGGAATGATAGCCATTGTCATGATGATGGTCAACTAGTCCAACCTAGTCAACCGGTCAACAAAGTCAACAAGTCAACAAAGTCAACCCCTCAACAACCATGTCACTACAATACTTAATTAATATTAATGTTAATCATATATCTTATTCTTATTAGGGTTAAGCAAAAGTCAATGGTCAACAGTCAACTGTCAACAATCAACAGTCAACAACCCCAATGAGAATACTCTGCCTCTGTCTCTCTGTCAACTGTGCATACACTTCCGCATCCGCGTTCCGAGGAACATGAACACAAACGAGATAAAATCAATCCCAAAACGTACACTAGGATCCGGCTTAAACCAAAGCCCGCTAGTGTTAACTGTCCGGACACTGTACGCGCACAAGTGCACGGATGTGACCGGACCCTGTCGCAAAACCATGCGACCTCTACTCTTTTGCCTAAAGGCGAATAGCTTTCTGTGTGGGACTCTAAAGACTCGACACTACGCTGGCAGTGGGTTTAACCACAGACAGCAAGCGGCACTAGCTGTGCGTAACGGTCCCCAGATAGATGCCGACAAGAAGACTGACGAGGTGAAACCTATCTGAACTCCTACTGAGCCTGAATGTGACAATCTCCGTACAATCCGGTCTGTTCGTCTGATACATCGCATGGCGGACCTAGGGGGCAGTAAACGTCAGTCCCCTAATAGCGGTACAAGTCGTGTCGGAGTGAAGCCCAATACACCCTGAGATAACAATGGATGCCTACCAGTATATCTCGCTTGCCCAGGCCAGGGACTACTCGTGAAATGGCTCTCCTAGACACAGCGCGATGTCAACCCCCAATACCAGGAGAGACGAATCCTGTCTAACCGTCACTGCCTCTAAGTGCTTCGGGACTACACCCAACTACTACCTGTTTGCACGACTCCTTTGAGCCGTGGTAGGGTAGTAATCAAAGTACAGTGGGAACACACTCGAGGCGAAGTGACTGTGTCAAGTCAGCGGACTAAGCTGTACTCATGTCACCTGGGAACTCATAACCGACGATAGGTATAATACCAACCGGTCAGTTTCCGACGAGTCATGTCCAGTGTACTCGTAACCCAACGAGAACCCGCATACTATCTCCAGTACGACGTACTGATGGCTGTGGGACAGACCATCTCCCACTCTGGGATGAGAAGCGCATGCGCTAGTCTACTCCGGAGTATCGATGCCCTGTCTCGGTAGTCCTGCGACTAGGGACCTGCATAAAGATGTGCTTATAGATTACCCAGCCCCACTAGTGCGACTGCCATCACAGCGCTGGTAATTAAGCAAAGATCCTAAGGGCTCCACTAATGTGTATAGGCGATATACTAAAATAAACACATGTACACATTGAAGTAGAAACAAACCAAGTAGCATACTACTATTTTGAGCAAGATTGTATATACAAGGTAAATATCCCAAGCTTCCATTAAGTAATTACAAGCTAGTATGATATAGTAATGGCCTCTAGGGCATATACACTAATAATCTCCTACTTGCACTAAGGCCATGTACTGGCGTATCGAAGACCTATCATCTCGATCAGCCGCTCGAACTGAGTCTGGGGCAAGGCCTTGGTGAATGGATCTGCAGTGTTATTTTCTGAAGCAACCCTCCGAACCTCGACCGCCTGGCCATCCACGATCTCCCTGATCAGGTGATACCGCCTCAAGATGTGTCTGGATCTCTGATGGGACCTGGGTTCCTTCGCTAAAGCTATAGCCCCGTTGTTGTCGCAATACAGAGGTATTGGATCAAGAATGGACGGAACCACCTGAAGTTCTTTCAAGAACTTCCTCATCCAGACAGCTTCTTTTGCGGCATCAGATGCAGCGATGTATTCCGCTTCCATCGTCGAGTCTGCAACGGTTTCCTGTTTGGAACTCTTCCAACACACCGCCCCTCCATTGAGGGTAAAGACAAAACCCGACATGAACTTGGAATCATCCTTGTCACTCTGGAAGGTGGAGTCAGCAAAGGCCTCGATCTGGAGGTCTTTTCCGCCATACACCAAGAACATCTCCTTAGTCCTTCTCAGGTACTTGAGAATGTTCTTTACCGCTATCCAGTGTTTCTCCCTAGGGTTTGACTGATACCGGCTTACCACACTCAGTGCATAAGTTACATTCGGTCTGGTACACAACATCGCATACATTATAGAGCCTACCGCAGAAGCGTAGGGTATAATAGACATGCGATCCCTCTCCAAATCAGTCTTGGGAGACATCTCTTTAGAGAGGGTGATCCCGTGACAAGCCGGTAGGTTACCACGCTTGGAATCTTCCATACTGAATCTTTTCTGTATGGTGTCGATGTACCTGGACTGTGAAAGTTCTAATATCCTCTTAGATCTATCAAGATAGATTCGGATCCCCAGGATGTATGAGGCATCACCCAGGTCTTTCATGGAGAACCTGTGTGACAAGAACCCCTTGACAGATTGTAGCATAGGAATGTCATTTCCTATTAAGAGAATGTCATCCAAGTATAAAACGAGGAATACTACAGTTCTCGCTACAAATCTACTATAGATGCATGGTTCATCTGGATTTTTGATAAAGCCAAATTCCTTGACCGTCTCATCAAAACAGATGTTCTAACTCCGCGATGCCTGCTTTAGTCCATAGATGGACTTAAGCAACTTGCACACCTTTCCTCTGCTCCCACTCTGAATGAAACCCTCTGGTTGGTCCATATAGACACACTCCTCTAAATTTCCATTTAGAAAAGCGGTCTTTACGTCCATTTGCCAGATCTCATAATCGTGGAAGGCAGCAATGGCAAGATGGATCCGAATGGATTTCAGCATAGCCTCTGGAGAAAAGGTTTCGTCATAGTCCAAGCCAGGTCTTTGGCGGAAACCCTTTGCAACAAGTCTAGCTTTATAGGTCTCAACCTATCCATCTACACCAATCTTCCTTTTGAAGATCCACATGCATCCTACGGGTTTTACCCCGTCTGGAGCAATGTCCAACGTCCATACTTTGTTGGTATACATGGACTCCATTTCGGTCCGCATTGCATCCAGCCATTTTACCGAGTCAACGCTCTGAACGGCCTGCTGGAAGCTAGTAGGCTCATCATAATCTATGATGCAATCCTCTCTATCCCCGTCTATGAGAAAACCGTAGTACCTCTCGGGCGGATGAGACTGCCTACTACTCCTGCGGAGCGGCGTAGGAATGTCTTGTTCTTTTGAACCCTCTGGTTCCACTAAGCTTTCAGTAATAGTCTGTGGTTCTGGAATATCTTCCAGTTCTACTGCGCTCCTCGTAATTTCCTTTTCTAAGAACTGGTGTTCTAGAAAGTGGGCATGACGAGAAACAAAAACCTTTTGTTCCTCTTCGCAGTAGAAGAAATATCCCTTGGAGTTCTTTGGATATCCCACAAAATTGCACTGTACTGAGCGTGCCTCGAGCTTGTCCGCATGCTGCTTTTTGAAAAAAGCTGGACTTCCCCATGTCTTAATGTGATTGAGATAGGGCCACTTCCCACACCACATCTCATATGGTGTAGTAGGCACAGTCTTAGTGGGAACTCGGTTCAAAAGGTATGCTGCTGATTCTAGCGCATACCCCCAGAATGATCGCGGTAACTCAGCGTTACTCATCATGGATTGTACCATATCCAATAGGGTTCGGTTCCGTCTCCCCGATACACCGTTATGTTGCGGAGTGTGTTGGGGTAAAAATTTACACCCCGGTTGACCGAGTCAAAGTCAAGGTCAACCCCAAGCCAGGTGGGCCCAAGCCCGGGTCAAGTGGGCCCATGACCAGGTCGAGTCCGAAACATGAAGCGGCCGACCCTCCCCATGCTAAAATATAAATCATGTCATAAATAATTTTTATGTAATTTTTTATGCATGAATGTAAACAAAATGGGCATAAGGCCAATATTTTGTAAGCCCATGGCTTATGTGCAAAAATGAAATGGCACATGAGCCATGGGATGGCAAAATGCCATTTTGTGAAGCCCAAGAGGCTATGTGTAAAATGTATGGCCTATAAAGGCAAAGATAATGAAATATCCCAACAACTTTTTTCTCTCTCTAAAAAAGTTTCCAGATCTGAGATCTATTCTTCTTCTTCAAGGTTCCAAAACCTCCTTCTTTCTCTTGAATTAAATCAAGAGTTTTACTCTTCTTTTTACAAAACAAATTAGTTTTTCACCACAAAACCCACAAAGGGGAACTTGGATCTGTCATCAGATCTTAAAAAGGAGAGATTTTGAGATTTCACATCTCTTGATCTTCAAGATCCAGCAAGCAACAGGAGGAAGAAGAAGAACCACTTCCATTAAACCCAGAACACATTCAGGAGCCCGACTCCTCTCTGATTTCTCTTTGAGAAATCTTTTTTCAGGCTAAAAGCCTCTTGTCCTCTCCAGCGCGCAGCGCAAGTGCGCAAAGCGCCCACGTGCCGACACGTGGCACGCGCGCTTGCGCAAGTGCGCAAAGCGCCCGCGTGCCGACACGTGGCACGCTCGCTTGCGCACCTGCGCGCTTGCGCAAGTGCGCAAAGCGCCCGCGTGCCGACACGTGGCGCGCGCGCTTGCTTGCGCACCTGCGCGCAACGCGCATTGCACAAAGCGCCCGCGTGCCGACACGTGGCGCACGCGCGCTTGCGCACCTGCGTGCAGCGCTCTTGCGCAAAGCGCCCACGTGCCGACACGTGGCGCGCTTACGCCTGAGCGCACCGCACCTAAGCGCACAGCGCCCAAGGTGCTGCCCCACACATCCTTTGGATGCCTTTTCCCTCTTTATTTATATATACATGTATATATATACATTTGTATACAAATGTACACATACACAACATCCGCAACATTCTCCCCCTCCAAAAATTTTTCGGGCCGGGGAGCTGCCCCGAACCCCGCAAGGGGGCTGCTAGCCCCCTTGACCCCCAGCCCGCTATCCGGGTAGCGGGACCCCCGTAAAAACTCTGCGTGGCTCCCGATATATCCAAACCCCCTCCAAAAAAACACACACGCACACTGCACATTGAGTTCGCATGACCAGTTTAACCCGTTAATCGGAGGTTCCCTAGCCCCAAAGGCGAGGGGTAATTAACGGCAGCTTAGTCCGCGGCTGCCGGAGATTCGGATCCCCACAATCAATAAACCCCGGCCTACCCTAGGCAGGGGGAATCTGTAGTACGCCTGACAAGCGCGCGCGTATTCCCATCTCAATGGGGTGACGAAAAACACCCTACAGATTCTGGCACGCCCGGTGGGACCATCTCTCCTCCCATATTTCGGGTTAAATAGTCATGCGAACTCAATCAATTTACATGTCTATATTTATACTAAAATAATGCTCTTTCATGCAGATTTTCAAGCAATCACCTTTCGACGATGTCTTCGATGATGAACTCAGCTCTTGTCTCCTACACAATGAAGATAGACTCCAGGACGGTCCTCCCGGCCAGTCTCGGGCGACAATGGGAGGAGCCGCTGCTACCATTCGGCTCTATTCTGTTCATGCCAGTTGGCGCCATCTCAGCTCCTCAAGCCCCGGTGGCAGACAAACCGGTCTCGAAAGGCAGGAGACCAAATGTGGTGATCTCAAGGGCGCCCCAACCCAAACGCAAGTCGGTGTCTGAACGACTTTCCTTGGCCCCAGCTGGGGGCAAGGCCATCAACACCAACAAAGCTACAACGCGTCCCGAGCAAGCTCCAGCGGTGCCCTTGACCACTGCTCGATCGGATGTCTTCTCTAAGCTCCCCTCTGATCAACTCACAATGGCTTCCCGGGTAGCGGATGCCCGCAAAGCCTTCAAAATCGAGAAGCTGAGGGAGAAAAGGCTCAGATATAGAGCCAACAAAAGGGCTAGGGCTACTGCCAGGCTAAACCTCATGAGGTTCGAAGAACAGGGTTACCCCGCTAAAGATGAGAGGATGGCTGAATGTGTTATCCACACTGTCTACGTGGTGGGCACAAGTAGCAAGAGCAAGGACGGGGCCACCACATCTCAAATCCAATCTGGCTTGAATGTGGTTGCCACTTCCCAAGAACAGCCGCCTCCGCTGGATGATGAAAACCCTATCGATGAGGCTGATAGGCAGAGAGAGCCCTCAATTCATGAGGAGTCAGGCTCGGAAAGCGAAGATGAGCCAACTTTCCGTCCTAAGACCACAGAGCAGCAACTTCTCCAAGAGCTCCGAAAACAGCTCAAAAGCAAAGATAAGGAGATGGCCAAGCTCTACTCAAAGATCGACGACTTGACAAATGTCGTCTTACGGCTTACGGCCCAACTTGCCTCTCAGCCGCCCAATCAAGCACAGGGCTCAGCTCATGAACCGGGAAACGGTTGTCCCAAAGCAACCGACGCCTATTCCCTCAAATCCAAAAGTGGGCTGACCTCATGAAAGTCAATCGCATCCTATCTCAGGAAATGTCTTGGCTACCGATGACAGTAGCCCGCTAACTCAAGATCAAATCATGGATTTGGTTGCCAGCAAAGTCAAAACATTGGTGGCCGAAGCCGAAGCGCAAAAAGATATCAGCAGTAGTGGGAGACCATATCCTGCTCAGTATGATCTGGTGGAATTTCCTAGCGGCTATGTCATCCCTAAATTCGGAAGATTCGATGGGACGGGAAATGCGAATCAACACATCGCCCACTTCAAAGCCTCTTGCGGGAATACTGGGGGCAATGATGCGCTTCTCCTCCGCCAGTTCGTTAATAGCCTGACCGATGTTGCTTTCGACTGGTACGCGAGCATACCAGATGGCTCTGTTACTACTTTCGTCCAAATGGAGTCTTTGTTTCGACAAAGATTCATGAGCGTCAGCGATAAGATCACCATTGCTGAGCTCGTAAGGACCAAGCACAAGAACAACGAAAGCAGCACGGATTTTATAACCCGATGGCGCAATCTCTCCGTCAAATGTGAACCGCCGATAGAGCAGGACCAATTTGTCAGTCTCCTCGTCGGAAATCTCAACAACTGGATGGCCCCGTTTCTATGTACCGCGGGTCTCAAAACATTCCAAGAGCTGACCAGAAAAGTCCAGATGTTGGAACGCTCAAAGCTGGAGTCCTCCTCTGACTCCCAAAATAACAATTGGTCCTGGAGAAACCGAAAGGACGATAATCGCAAAGGCGGAAACTCCGATGATTCTGAATCTACTAACCGAAATAAGCAAGGGATGAGCGGGCCTAGCGCCAACCAGCCTCGGAAGCCAATGTTCGGAGAGGGGGGAGAATCTCCACTGAAAGAGAAGCTGGATAAGGTCTATTCCTTCAGAAGGGACAAAATCCGTAAAATATTCAAAGACGCCCTGAAGAACGGTCTACAACTGCCAGAGTCAAAAAGACCGCAGGAAGCGAATAGGACCGACGACCCCAAATACTACCCCTATCGTAGAGTGATAGGTCATGCCATTGAGGACTGCTTCGTCTTCAAAGATTGGGTCGAAAAGCAATACAAGGCAGGAGAGATAGAACTGTCTGAAGGCGTGTTAATAAACAGTCCAGCTGCGACCGCTAATTTCATACAAACGGAGACCGAAGTTCTTCGTGAAACTGATTCTCTCAGACATCTGCCTTTCTCTGAAAACAATCGACCACCACGTCATTAAACTGGGAACAATCGACCGCCACGTCATTAAACTGGGAACAATCGACCTCTAAGTCGTTAAACTGGAAATGTAAAAAAAAATGTAAATAAAAAAAATGTGTAAATAAAAGAAAAATAAAGAAAAGCCGAAATGATGGGGAAACTCGCAATAAAAATCAGCGAGTAAAAATGAAAATGAAAATAAAGCCGAAATGATGGGGCAACCGCGAATAAATAGCCGAAATGATAGGGCAATCGCGACCTTCGCGATAAGAAAAGCTGAAATGATAGAGCAATCGCGGTAAAACAAAAACAAAAAAAAAAAAAACAACAACAAAACAAAGCAATGGTGAATGATGAGTCGCTCCTGGTACCATATTCCAGTGCAGCGATGCAGACGCCAACCAAATTCCAAATCCCAATCCCCAAGTGGCGAATGATGAGTCGCTCCTGGTACCATATTCCAGTGCAGCGATGTAGACGCCAACCAAAATTCCAAATCCCATACCCCAACGGCGAATGATGAGTCGCTCCTGGTACCATATTCCAGTGCAGCGATACAGACGCCAGCCAAATTTCAAATCCCAATCCCCAAGTGGCGAATGATGAGTCGCTCCTGGTACCATATTCCAGTGCAGCGATGCAGACGCCAACCAAATTCCAAATCCCAATTCCTAACGGTGAATGATGAGTCGCTCCTGGTACCACATTCCAGTCCAGCGATGCAGACGCCAACAAAGCCCTGAAATTTTTCGGGCCCTACGGTCTGGATCATACATCATGCAAAACCGTATACAATCCACGTGCGTAAAACGATCCCAATCTCTCCTAAGTCCTCCCGGGGCAAATGATGAGTTGCTCCTGGCATTATTCCAGTGCAGCAATGCAGATGCCAAACGAAAAAAAAAAACCAAATCCAAATCCTCTCGGGGCACATGATGAGTTGCTCCTGGCATTATTCCAGTGCAGCAATGCAGATGCCAAACAAACCAAATCCAAATCCTCTCGGGGCACATGATGAGTTGCTCCTGGCATTATTCCAGTGCAGCAATGCAGATGCCAAACAAACCAAATCCAAATCCTCTCGGGGCACATGATGAGTTGCTCCTGGCATTATTCCAGTGCAGCAATGCAGATGCCAAATAAAAACCCCAATTCCCAAATCCTCTCATGAGAAATGATGATTCGCTCCTGGTACCATATTCCAGTGTAGCGATGCTGATGTCAACCCAAATCAAATCAAACCAACAACCTCTACGGCGGAATCATGCTCTGTCCCAGAATTTACCCCGTGTCGAAATGATGGTTTGCCTCGGTGTACCTGCCTTCCCTGCCGAAATTATGCTTCGTCTCGGAATCAAGTCAGCCAACAAGCTCTGCGCCGGAATCATGCTCCGTCTCAGAATATACCCCGTGTCGAAATCATGCTTCGCCTCGGAATATTTTCCTCCCTTGTCGGAATTATACTTCGCCTAGGAATCTACCTCTGCATCGAAATCATGCTTCGGTCAGAATGTCTGCCGATCATCGGAATGATGTTCCGATCTCTGGAATTATGCTTCGCTCTTCGGAAAGATGCTCCGAACTCTGGAATCATGCTCCGCCCTTCGGAACGATGCTCCGAATCCTGGAATTATGCTCCGCTCTTCGGAATGATGCTCCGAACTCTGGAATCATGCTCCGCCCTTCGGAACGATGCTCCAAATCCTGGAATCATGCTCCGCTCTTCGGAAAGATGCCCCGCACTCTGGAACGATGCTCCGCCCTTCAGAACGATGCTCCGATCCCTGGAATTATGCTCCGCGGATCGGAATGATGCTCCGATCCCCTGGAATTATGCTCCGCTCTTCGGAAAGATGCTCCGAACTCTGGAATCATGCTCCACCCATCGGAATGATGCTCCGATCCCCTGAAATTATGCTCCGCTCTTCGGAAAGATGCTTCGACCTCTGGAATTATGCTCCGCCCATCAGAATGATGCTCCGATCCCTGGAATAATGCTCCGCCCATCGGAACGATGCTCCGATCTCTAGAATTATGCTCCGCTCTTCGGAAAGATGCTCCGATTTCTGGAATTATGCCCTGCCTTTCGGAATGATGCTCCGAACCCTGGAATCATGCTCCGCTCGTCGAAATGATGCTCCGATCCCCGGGAATCATGCTCTCCGGGATGATGCTTCGCCTCTGGAATGATGTTCCACCTCGAAGTTCAGCTTCAAGATCCATCAATTTCATGCACACAACTCAAATGTGCGGTGTGCATTTATTGATGGAGGACACTTTGTTGGGGTAAAAATTTACACCCCGGTTGACCGAGTCAAAGTCAAGGTCAACCCCAAGCCAGGTGGGCCCAAGCCCGGGTCAAGTGGGCCCATGCCCAGGTCGAGTCCGAAACATGAAGCGGCCGACCCTCCCCATGCTAAAATATAAATCATGTCATAAATAATTTTTATGTAATTTTTTATGCATGAATGTAAACAAAATGGGCATAAGGCCAATATTTTGTAAGCCCATGGCTTATGTGCAAAAATGAAATGGCACATGAGCCAAGGGATGGCAAAATGCCATTTTGTGAAGCCTAAGGGGCTATGTGTAAAATGTATGGCCTATAAAGGCAAAGATAATGAAATATCCCAACAACTTTTTTCTCTCTCTAAAAAAGTTTCCAGATCTGAGATCTATTCTTCTTCTTCAAAGTTCCAAAACCTCCTTCTTTCTCTTGAATTAAATCAAGAGTTTTACTCTTCTTTTTACGAAACAAATTAGTTTTTCACCACAAAACCCACAAAGGGGAACTTGGATCTGTCATCAGATCTTAAAAAGGAGAGATTTTGAGATTTCACATCTCTTGATTTTCAAGATCCAGCAAGCAACAGGAGGAAGAAGAAGAACCACTTCCATTAAACCCAGAACACATTCAGGAGCCCGACTCCTCTCTGATTTCTCTTTGAGAAATCTTTTTTCAGGCTAAAAGCCTCTTGTCCTCTCCAGCGCGCAGCGCAAGTGCGCAAAGCGTCCACGTGCCAACACGTGGCGTGCGCGCTTACGCACCTGCGTGCTTGCGCACGTGCGCAAACCGCCCGCGTGCCGACACGTGGCACGCGCGCTTGCGCACCTGCGCACTTGCGCAGGTGCGCAAAGCGCCCGCGTGCCGACACGTGGCGCGCGCGCGCGCTTGCGCACCTGCGCGCAGCGCTCTTGCGCAAAGCGCCCACGTGCCGACACGTGGCACGCGCGCGCTTGCGCACCCGCTCGCAGCTCTCTTGCGCAAAGCGCCCATGTGCCGACACGTGGCGCGCTTGCGCCTGAGCGAACAGCACCTAAGCGCACAGCGCCAAAGGTGCTGCCCCACACTTCCTTTGGATGCCTTTTTCCCCTTTATTTATATATACATGTATATATATACATTTGTATACAAATGTACACATACACATACTCCGCAATATTCTCCCCCTCCAAAAAATTTTCGGGCCGGGGCGCTGCCCCGAACCCCGTAAGGGGGCTGCTAGCCCCCTTGACCCCCAGCCCGCTATCCGGGTAGCGGGACCCCCGTAAAAACTCTGCGTGGCTCCCGATATATCCAAACCCCCCTCCAAAACAACACACACGCACACTGCACATTGAGTTCGCATGACCAGTTTAACCCGTTAATCGGAGGTTCCTCGCCCCAAAGGCGAGGGGTAATTAACGGCAGCTTAGTCTGCGGCTGCCGGAGATTCGGATCCCCACAATCAATAAACCCCGGCCTACCCTAGGCAGGGGGAATCTGTAGTAAGCCTGACAAGCGCGCGCGTATTCCCATCTCAATGGGGTGACGAAAAACACCCTACAGAGTGTATGGAGGAGTAAGCTGAGAGAGAATTCCGTTCTCTTTTAAATAGTCCAGGAACTCAGCACTCAAGTATTCACCACCTCGATCCGATCTTAGAATCTTGATACTTTTGCCGGTTTGTTTTTCTACTTCATTCTTATATTCCTGGAATTTTCCAAAGGCTTCGGACTTATGTTTCATTAAGAAGACATAACCGTACCTTGAAAAGTCATCCGTAAAAGTAATGAAGTAAGAATAACCGCTTCGCGCATGTGTAGACATTGGACCGCACACGTCGCTGTGTATGAGTCCCAAGAGCGAGCTCGCTCTTACTCCGTGTCCAGGGAACGGAGTCTTTGTCATCTTTCCTTTGAGACAGGATTGACAAGTGGCATACGAATGATATTCGAACGCATTCAAATATCCTTCTGTATGTAACTTTGTCAACCTTCTCTCATTGATGTGACCCACTCTACAATGCCACAAGAAAGTCTGATTTATTTCCGGAGACTTTCTTTTGTGTGTATTCTCGACATTGAAAATCTGCGGTTGGTTTAATACGTATATACCATTGCTTAATGTACCTGACCCAATCAGAACTTGATTAAGGTGAATGTTTCCAAAATTGCTTACAAACGCAAATTCATAACCTTCTTTAGAAACCAAAGATACAGAAACGATATTACAAGTTGCGTTGGGTACAAAAAAGCAATTACGCAAAACTAAAACATGTCCATCTGACATTCCCAGGTGATAGTCCCCCACGGCCTTAGCATCCATGCTAGCTCCGTTTGCAACTTTGAGGGTCATGTCACCTGCCTTCAAAACCCTATGGTTTCTCAACGCCTGCAAAGAATTACAGATATGAGATCCTGATCCGGTATCCAATACCCAGGAAGTAGAGTTTATTGAAAGACAGTTTTCAATAACATACACACCTGAAGCTGAAGCCGCAACCTGCTTCAGATCCTGTGTTCTGGCTTTCCAAGCCCTGCAATCATTCTTCCAGTGTCCCTTCTTATGACAATAGAAGCATTCTTCCTTATCCACAAGCTTTCCCACTTTTTTTGTTGCTTTTGCCTTTTCCTTCGTATCCACTTTACTAACACCGCCCCTTGGTTTGGCGGGGACTTTCTTCTTCTTTCCCTTGACTTTCGTCTTGGACCTAGAAGAGGAAGATCCTCCTACAAACAAAGTGGATGTTTCCCTACCTTTCTGTAGGGTGCCCTCTGCGCTCCTCAGCATGTTGAGGAGTTATGAAAGTTCAACTTTCTTTTCTTGTAAGTTGAAGTTCAGGATAAACTGGGCGTAAGTGGAAGGAAGGGACTGGAGAATCAAGTCCGTATAGTGCTCATTCTCCAACGTGGTCCCAAGGTCCGCGAGCTCTTCTATGTAGCCAATCATCTTAAGCACGTGTTCCGCTACCGATGATCCGACGGCCAACCTTTCCGAAAATAACTTCTTCGACACTTCGTATCTTGCGATACGAGACTGCTCTCCATACAGTTCTTTTGTATGGAGAAATATGGATTCGAGGTCCATATTCTCGTGCCTCCTCTGATGTTCGTTGTCCATAGAGGCAAGCACGAGGCACTTGGCCTTCGCGCAATCGATTTCCCAGGTCTTACGGATTTCCTTATCCGCGACGCTGGTTTTGGGACCTGGGACAGGGGGAGCTTTAGTGGTAAGAAGATACCCCAGCTTGTCATAAATGATTGCTATCTTGACATTCCTGAGCCAATCTTTGTAGTTTGGCCCTGTCAGTATGTTTTTATCTAGGAGTAACTTAAGTCCAGTCATGTCGATTAGTCGCTGCAATTAGGAGAGAGAAGAAACACTCAGCATGATGCTCTTGCAAGTTTAGAATGGTTTTTAGTTTGACTAAACAGGATGGCTCCCACTGTTTCTCGAATCCCTCCTCAAACCAAAAAGGAAGAATTAGTCAGGACCAATCTCACCGTACAATACTTGCTTAACCGTTCAGCCAGGCCAGTGTCGGTACTTCGAGGGAGGTTTTCCAACGCTTTCGTGAAGTTCCTTAATTAAATAACCTCTATTTCCTGGGGACGTAGCCCCGCTAACACCTTTCTAGACACCTACTTGGTTTATAGCATTGATCGTTAAGTGAGAAATTTCCCGAGGAGTAGCATATACTCACAGTAGGATCGGGATCCAAATATCATCGCGTGACGAAACTGAAGGAATCCTACCAGAATCATCACACTCCAAATGGTATGCAACACTAGCAAGTTTCAGTTCTTTTAAAACTCCCGATGTGGATTTTTGCCCCATGCTCTTATGACCTTGACTTTGGCCAAAATATCATAAGTCGCATGTCAAGTTCTACCCGTCATTCTCCAGGTTAATTTGGATCCACCCGTACCTACCCTTGACTTTGGCCAAAATGGCAGTACGACTGTCCCAAACCAACGCATCTATCTATGCTACACATGAATACCAAATAGCTACCAATCACTATGCCTTGACTTTGGCCAACATACACAGCTTGAATACTATTGACTATTCATGTGAAACGACGGAGGGCTACGAATGGTTTTGGCAAAACCGTGAACGTAGTGAACTTGATATAATCGATGGAACGAGATAGCTTTTAAAAGGAGTGGCTCAAGCTCCGCATTTAAAAGTTAGTTTTGAAAAGAACCGAGTGGTTTTCCGAAAGTGTTCCAACGACTTTAACTTGGTTTATTTTCTTGCATTAGTTCTTTTAATGCGTGATATTCTTGCATTAGTTCTTTTAATGTGTCCCATCATTTAATCCTACCATTGCAGAAAACAACCAAAATATGACGTATGCTTATGCCATTCGCATTCGCCACGGGGCCCCGTCATTACCCGTTAGGTTACTTAACTAACGACAGAGCGGGGGCTGGGCTAGCGCGGCTGTAAAACATAAGCAACGCCTAAATAATATCATATATAGATATATTGCAATGATAGTCATTTCAGATCACAGATGAATACATTGGATATACTAGGAATCCGCAATTCGTACAAGCCTGTAACGAAAAGCAGATTACACGGTCGCGGTGAATAGCCAATACCCCACCCAAGACCCCTACGGGTGCGGCAAACTACCCGCCAAGTACCCGAAGCGAAGCAACCTCCCTCAACTCCGTGAGTAGACCACTCGGCACTTCGGCATAACCGGTAGTTTGTGCACCCCCTCCATGGGTCTATCCTAGGAGCAAAAACAGTAAAAAGAAATTATACAATGACGGCTACAACCCCGACCCGGTTGTGCGGCCATACAAATAATTATTATAACAATTTACAAATTTATATGAATTGAAAGAAAAGAAAACTCTCGTCTCACAACCCCCGGCTATTCACCCGCGACAATCCAATGAATTCATATACACATTCCAATAACATTACAGATCACAGATTTGTATAACCCCCACTAATCGACATATAGCGATTAGCAGACGTTCAATACAATTATCACATCACAGATAAAAACCCGTCAGCTCAAGTCTTTAGAAGTTCGATAAAAAATACAGATTTTTAGGCCCCAAACACAAAATTTTCGTTCTGGAAAATCTAGGCTGAAACGACATATTCCAAAAATCCCAAAACAACCCCAGAAATACACTGCACTAAATTTGGACCTCGGCCGAGTCAACTCGGCCACGGAACAGCGGCGGCAGCATGCTCCCGCCGCGTTTCCGCTGCGCTTTGAACAGTTCGTGGGACCAAATTTTGTGGTTATTCAATAAAAAGCCTGAGCCGATTTTTAAGATGAAATTTTTCAAATTTTGAACAGAAAAAAATCGGCAGAAACTTGACAAATCGGGTTCGTTTCATGACTTTTTCTTTGATCGATCTTCTAGTTACTTTGCTAACATGTTAGATAGAGTTTAACTAGGCTCTGATACCACTGTAAGTCCATGCTACCTCTCCCGGTACTTTCGGGCATGCGGAATTTGGTGAAAAACAATTTTCTAGAGGCGGTAACATGGACTCAAAACCGGATCTTTGTTAAACATCTAACTAACAACCTAACAAGAGTTTACCTACTCGGTTAGGGGGCTATACCTTTCTTGAACTCCTTCGTCTTTGACTCCTTCCGGTGTACGGATCGGCCTTATCTCGTCGTCTCCTTGCGCCGAAGATGGATCCACCCGAAAGCTTCTACCTTTGGCTTCTTCTTCGAACTTTGAAGAAACTAGATCACTTGGCTTGCTAGGCCTTGTGAACTAGAATGAGTAGAGAAATGTTTTGGTGTCTTTTTATCTCTAAGGCAATGAGTCTCAACACATGAGAATGGTTTGCCTTGAGGTAGAGAGAGCAAGAGGAAGAGGGAGAGCTTGAGAATGAGAGAGCTCAAGAGAGAGAAAGCAAATTGATAGAATGAACCATACTCCTCTCATTCTCACCTCTCATAATCCAAAAGCCATCATAACAAAAATAGTAATCAAGTATTGTGTAAATGGTTTAAGTCAAAATGGCTATATCATTTCATGCACTCATTTTGCATAAATAAACAAGCAAACAAAAGTCTTTGCCATGGAATGATAGCCATTGTCATGATGATGGTCAACTAGTCCAACCTAGTCAACCGGTCAACAAAGTCAACAAGTCAACAAAGTCAACCCCTCAACAACCATGTCACTACAATACTTAATTAATATTAATGTTAATCATATATCTTATTCTTATTAGGGTTAAGCAAAAGTCAATGGTCAACAGTCAACTGTCAACAGTCAACAGTCAACAACCCCAATGAGAATACTCTGCCACTGTCTCTCTGTCAACTGTGCATACACACCCGTATCCGCGTTCCGAGGAACACGAACAGAAACGAGATAAAATCAATCCCAAAACGTACACTAGGATCCGGCTTAAACCAAAGCCTGCTAGTGTTAACTGTCCGGACACTGTACGCGCACAAGTGCACGGATGTGACCGGACCCTGTCGCAAAACCATGCGACCTCTACTCTTTTACCTAAAGGCGAATAGTTTTCTGTGTGGGACTCTAAAGACTCGACACTACGCTGGCAGTGGGTCTAACCACAGACCGCAAGCGGCACTAGCTGTGCGTAACGGTCCCCAGGTAGATGCCGACATGAAGACTGACGAGGTGAAAACCATCTGAACTCCTACTGAGCCTGAATGTGACAATCTCCGTACAGTCCGGTCTGTTCATCTGATACATCGCATGGCAAGCCTAGGGGGCGGTAAACGTCAGTCCCCTAATAGCGGTACAAGTTGTGTCGGAGTGAAGCCCAATACACCCTGAGATAACACTAGAAGCCTACCAGTATATCTCGCTTGCCCTGGCCAGGGACTACTCGTGTAATGGCTCTCCTAGACACAGCGCGATGTCAACCCCCAATACCGGGAGAGACGAATCCTGTCTAACCATCACTGCCTCCAAGTGCTTCGGGACTACACCCAACTACTACCTGTTTGCACGACTCCTTTGAGCCGTGGTACGGTAGTAATCAAAGTACAGTGGGAACACACTCGAAGCGAAGTGACAGTGTCAAGTCAGCGGACTAAGCTGTACTCATGTCACCTGGGAACTGATAACTGACGATAGGTATAATACCAACCGGTCAGTTCCCGACGAGTCATGTCCAGTGTACTCGTAACCCAACGAGCACCCGCATACTATCTCCAGTACGACGTACTGATGGCTGTGGGACAGACCATCTCCCACTCTGGGATGAGAAGCGCATGCGCTAGTCTACTCCGGAGTATCGATGCCCTGTCTCGATAGTCCTGCGACTAGGGACCTGCATAAGGATGTGCTTGTAGATTACCCAGCCCCACTAGTGTGACTTCCATCACAACGCTGGTAATCAAGCAAAGATCCTAAGGGCTCCACTAATGTGTATAGGCGATATACTAAAATAAACACATGTACACATTGAAGTAGAAACAAACCAAGTAGCATACTACTATTTTGAGCAAGATTGTATATACAAGGTGAATATCCCAAGCTTCCATTAAGTAATATACAAGCTAGTATGATTCAGTAATGGCCTCTAGGGCATATACACTAACAAGTCCTCCATTCTAAAACACCTTTAGAATGCTGTCTAAGTACCCAGATTGGGAAACTACCCAAATCTAGATCTAAAACCATAGATCTAGTAACCATAATGTCTGATATTATATTTATATCCTATATGGAGAAACCACCATGTGACGACCAAAGTATAACCGATCGTAGTATAGGAACTTCACTTCCTACTCTGTGTATGTTATCCAAATACCAGGACATCACACCCTACTACCTTCTTAATAGATCCATCCCCTATTCTGATGAAGCTAAACCTATGACTGTCATATCAGAAATAGATGATCTATCTCCGCTATTTCTGCTTTAGCCTATAAATAGCCATAAGCCACTTGTCCAGTATGCTTCCGCTGCTTCCACTGACTACGACAACCCTCTGGCAGAGTCATATACACGTGCACTTCTAAAGCCAGTTCAGAATGATGCTATACTCATCCTCCGGCCGGGTCTCAAAGTCTGGAACAACAGCAATGGCATGTTTGGGTAAACAAGAACCTCCCTGTCACCGTCCTTGAGGCTACCGGAGTACCTCTCGGGTGCCTGAGGTTACCCACCATATCTGTGGAGTGGCCAATGGAATGTCAAGTCAGATTGAATCTTCAGGTTCTTATTAAATTTTTAGTAATCGTTTGCGGTTCTGGAATCACTTCCGGTTCTACCATACTCCCACTACTGTTTTCTGAAAAAAATCCATTTTTATTAAAACTGTGGCGAGTCAAAAACAATATCACTATTGATCTTCCAGATGGTAGAAAGTCAACCCTCGTCATAGCCTGGGTAAACCCACAAACAACCATTACAGAAACGTGCCTTGAGTTATCCGGAGTCCGGTTTTAAGCATAAGCTGGACAACTCCCCGTACCTTAACATCGTCAAGATATGGACTGTTCTATATCCAATACAGAAACAGAGCCACTGATTTAATTGGAACCAGATTCAAATCATGCAGCTGTCTCCAGTGCATGTCAACTAAATGGAGAGAGGCCGATCAGCATTACTCAACTTAGGAATGCTTCCACTTATGAGTAACCTGAAAGAGAAGCATGTTCTCTTAATCATTACTATTAACTGAATACCATACACAAGTATCTAAATCTTCGATCGCCTTGAAGAATCCTGATACTTGCAATACCAGGTTCTCTACTTTACTCTTATACCTATAAGTTCTCAAAAATTAGACCCTGCATTTCTTCGGAACACATGTCTAAGAGCTAGAGAAGTCACAAGTAAACCGAATATAGTACGAGTACCAATCCCTCTATCCTCGTGGACACGGGACAAAATACAATACTCTGTATAAGTCCCATGAGTCTAATAACTCAATCCCTGTGTGTCGTAGGTTGAAAACTATACTATGGTTATGAAGAGTTACACCGCTGTTCAATGCTCCTTACCTAACCATCGACTGATATAGGTAAATGTCACCGACATAATTTCAAAAAGTTATATCTCACTTAATAAAAATAAACGTACAGATGTATCAATTTGAAATTGGTGCACAACAACGGATATTCAAAACCAAATATTTCCCGTCTGGCAAACAACCCGAGCGATTTCCTCAAATATCACCAATTACAACGAATTCCGATATAATGAGGATGATCACCTAATTCCAAATAACTTACTCCCACTCATCATCTGTAAAACCATACGGATGTGAGAATCATACCTGATAAATACATACCCTGGAGCAAGTGTCTAATTGGGAAATCAGTTTTCTTTTAACAGTACACAGTGAAACTGAAACATGTAAATGTTTCGAAAGGGTATCCCGGTATTCCTAGTAATGCCTCTTCCATTATCCAGATTCACAACTGTAACCGTATATTTCTTTGCCATCTCTCCAAATCCCTTTATATATCTTTAGTCATTACCTTCTGTACAACCTCTTAGGCTAAATGGTTTTCTTCCTTCCCTACCGTTCGGCACCAGCCTATGGTTTGGAAGAAGACTATCCAATAAGCGTAATAGGTGTACTGTCCTAATCCTAGGAGCACTCGCAATGCGAGAGAAGGTGAAGATAAAAGATAACCGAATAAACCTTATTCCTATTTCTCCTGAACCAGAATCCATCCCCGAACTGGAACAAGTTCCTTTCGAGTTCGTATATAACCATACAATGGAGTCTCCAAATAACTGTGGATCTTCATAGTGATACGGAGTGTCCTGGAGAAATACAAAGGTTAAGTGGGAGTGGTAATGAAATACTTTGTTTGGTCGTGAATAGCAGTTGTAATTTACTTTGCCCTCCTTCTAATCCCTTTATTTGTCTTTACTTAATACTTTTTGTACGCCTTTTAGGCTAAATGGTTTTCTTCATTCCCTACCGTTCGGCACCAGCCTAAGGATTGGAAGAAGACTATCCAATAAGCGTAATAGGTGTACTTTCCTAATCCAAGGAGCACTCACAACCTGAGAGAAGGTAAAAGGAAAAGACAACTGAATAGTCCTATTCGTTTTCTCCAGAATCGGAAACCATCCTCGAATAAATTCCTTCGAGTTCATATATAACCATACGATGGTTTTAGCAAATGAAAGTGGACGTTCGTAGTAATACGGGGTGTCCTGGAGAAAAGGGTAAAACTAGGAGTGGCAATGAGGTCTGCAACTCAGACAATCCAAAAGCCAGTCTTATAAGAAGGTTCGGTTAAGCTTGGTCACTGAGTCATAGTCAAGGGTCGGGTCATGGTCGCTGCCAAAGAGAGAGAAAAGAAACACTCAGCGTGCACTCTAACCTAGATCAGAATGGTTGTCAATTTATCTAATCAGGAAACCTCCCACTATAACGTCAAATTCTGCTCCAAACCTGAAAGAAGAATTAGTCGGGATCACCCGAGGAGTAAACCAACTCATCATTGGGAATCGAGATGCAACTATCATCGCATGATAACGTGATGGAATCCACTCATGTTATCACACTCCAGAAGGTATGCGCATATCTGGCAAGTTTCAGTTTCTTTAGCAACTCCCGATGTGATTTTTACCCCATGCCCTTATGACCTTGACGAAGGTCAAAAAATCATAAGTCACATGTCAAGTTCTACCCATCATTGTCCAGGTTAATTTGAACCTACCCGTACAGGCCCTTGACGAAGGTCAACAAGGCTATATGACTGTCCCAAACCAACGCATCTATCTATGCAGCAGAAAGGTAACAAGCAGCTACCATTCACTATGCCTTGACGAAGGTCAACAAACATAGCATGAATACTACGTGCTACCCGTTGTTCAGACTATAATATTGCATTTATCATTCCCCTATTCTTATCCTTTTTATAAATAAACAGGTACTCTTGACGCACGTTTGTTGCATATTATAGGATACAGGTTTCTGGAGCAAATACAGTGAAAAAGACACAAAACAACAGAAAAGGTACTTTTGACCAACTATTAGACGGATCCTAGTCTAGCCTAGATGAAGAACAATGCAAGGTCCAAAATGTTAATGCAAACGGTCAAAAGATACTTACAAGTGTTCACTGAAACATCTGGAGGAAAACCAGAAGCTCAAAAGAGAAAATATGTGAAGAAACAGAAGCCCACAGAGCCAATGAACCAAGCCCAAACTTTTGGCAGCCCAAGACCACCAATGGGCCGCGGATCCGCGGCCCAAGCCAACAGATGCCGCGGATCCGCGGCCATTATATGCCCGTGTCGGCGCAGTTTTTCTGTGACGGTGCGTTGTTGTGAGTGTTAGGATTTTAAGTGGGCAAATCAGTAATTTTGCATGTGCGAGAGTCTGTAGCCCTAGGTTTTCTATTTTCCTATAAATTGTAATCTTAGATCTAAAAATTGTATGCCTCTTTTCAATAAATAAAATTCAGAAATTCTGGAAGTGACATTCAGATCTGTTCTTTATCGCTTGGAGGGAGGCATCACCATTAGTAAGTGTATATCTTTTATTCTTTTAATGTTATTTCATCCCCTAATGAGCGAGTAGTCTCCTCGCTTGTTAGGGTTAGCCTTAGGGAAAGGGTTGAGAGATGAGATCTCTCACCCCTTTTAATGCCTAACCCATTAAGAACTCCATGCATGCGCGCACAACCGCTCCCTGCAGCACCCTACCCCTCGAGGTAACGGTGAACCGCAGTATAAAGGGCCGGTTGCGCGCGTTTTCCATGGGGGTTAGGGTAATTAACGATAAAGGAAGGATACGAATCTAGAGGAAGAAAACATCTTCCCAAAAGAGTCGTATCCACTTTATCGATAATTACTATAACACCTAATGGATCTAAAATACGGCATTGAAAGCGGTGAGGAAACATCAATCTCCAAAACTTCTTCTAAGCCTAACCCTAGCAAGAATTTAAATTAGATTAATTAAGTTTTAGATCTAGATTTTTATAAAACCAAAACGACAAAAAGAATCAACTCGTTAAGACACATAAAAGGAATTTACCCGTCTCTGTGGATCGACCCGCACTCACCGGCTAGCTGCGAAGCGACGCCGTTTCTTGATTGCGGTAATTATATTTTTGATCGCAAAATCTCTACCAATCAAATGGCGCCGTTGCCGGGGACGGCGTAATCTTTCTTTTTGTGAATTTTCGGGTTGATATAAAATTTAAAAATTATAAAAATCTGAAAATATAAAAAATAAAAATAAAAAAAAATAATCAAATTTGATCTGTTTGAAGGGTGTATCTTTTGGATCTTGCAGGAACAGCGAAGAATCAAGGATCTGGAATTTTACAGAGGGCTAATAAAAATTTGGTACATAAGAACAGAGAGCAATTGAAAGTGCAGAACCACATAAATTTTTCCAGAGCACGATCCCACCAAAGAACCGCGCTTCCGCCGCGTAAACAGGGTTCCCGTCGCGGATCCGCGCCTGTTCGGCCACGTCAGCACCTGAAATTTTTTTGGGTTTGTTCCTCATTCTCCCCTCTGCAACCTCCATATCTCTATCTGTAAAAATCTTTCTGCAGGATTTCTTTGCGTAAAGAGTCTTTCTCCCCTTTCTAAATAACAGATCTCTGCAGGTTTCTTTGCGCCGCGCTAAAAAATTGAAATTGCAAGTGAAATTTTATTTGTTTTGCATAATTTAACCGGATTCTAAGGGGCTAATTGACCAAATTCAGATTGGGTGGGGATTTCATCACCCTTCCCAGGACCCCAGAAAACACCTAAGCATTTTGCATCGACCACCTTTAATTAAAAAAGATTAGACTCAGACCTAAGGACAGCGAGCTCAATAGGAAAAGGACTAGGGTAGGCACCGGCCGTTTATCCTAACCGACATTGCGGTGTCTAGGCTAGTGGTTTTTAATTAGGCCCACTGTAGTGGTGGTTCCTTCCCACTTACCTGGCCGTATTTGTCCGTGAAGAGGCGGTTTGAGGTCTATTTCTAGCCCTAGTTAGGAGCTGTCTAGCAGACCTAGGCGACCCTAGATCTAGGCCTGATTGTGCATGTGTGGTTGATACTTTTGTGTCACGAGTCCGTTTTCGAAAAAAAAACCTCCTTGCAAAACTCACAAAAAAAAAAAATAAAGAAAATCTTTTAAAAACTTGCAACTTGCCGCTAAAGAAAACTTGCAAACTCACTTCCACCACTTCTTCTCACTGACGTTATCTTACCCCCACATTCTGTTTTTCTTTTTTTTCTGACTGCACTACCCTTTAGTGTATGTCATTTTGGACTAGGGATACTAACGCCCGATTAGTCCGTGTTTCGTTGGTACCGACCAACGAACCTTTCGGCGAACCCTTCGTCGAAATTCCCTCCATTTCCTTACCTCCACCTTTAAATTCTTCTTTCGAAGGTATGATGGGATTCAACCCCAACGATACCTTGCCGACGGGAATGATTCCACCTCCGCCAGGTGCGAATAACCCGAATCTACCGCCTGTTGTAGCGCCCGCACGAGTTGCGCTCCAGGATCTCTTCTACCCCGTTCGCACTTCTTTACCCACATGTCTTTCACCCGCACCGGCAAATGGGGATAATTTTGAAATAAAACCACACTTCATCAATATGCTGCCTAAGTTTCATGGTTTGGAATCCGAAGATGCATATATTTTCATTAATAAATTCCAAAACGTTTGCGCCATGATGAAGACAACCCAATTAAGTGATGACGCAATAAGGCTAAGGGTCATTCCTTTTACCTTATGTGACCTAGCCGAGAAGTGGCTATACAGCACCGCATCACACTCCATTAGAAATTGGGACGAGTTTGTGAGAGCTTTTCTGAAAAAGTTCTACCCTCATCATAAAACTGCTAGAATCCGAAACGAGATTATACAATTTTCACAGCTTCCGTCCGAACCATTCTGGAAGTGCTTCGAGAGATTTAAAGACCTACTTGTTCAATGCCCTCATCATGGGATAGAAAATTGGCAACTTTGCCAAACATTATACGAGGGATTGAACGCAGCAACGAAGCAGTTGCTAGAAACAATATGTTAAGGTCATTTTCTCTCCAAGTCTAGCGACGAAGCTTGGCAGTTTCTTGAGGACCTAAGTGAGCAAACAATTCAGTGGGAGAGTACCAAGACCACATCATCTTCTTCAGTTGGTCAATCTAGGGCAGGCATACATCAAATAGATATGTCGATAGCTATGAAGGCCGAGATGGCCTCACTTATGAAAAAGCTAGAAGCCATTGAGACAAAAATCTCATCGTCTTCTCCTGCCCCTACTCTACCCACACGAACTGTTTGTGCTTGTTGTTCGAACCCATCGCATTTAACCGAAGAGTGTCCTTATAATGCACCTATTCAAGGACAGGATCAAGTCAATGCTGCATTTCCGCAACGACAAAGAAATGATCCTTACTCTTCGACCTACAATCAGGGGTGAAGGAGTCACCCGAATTTCGCTTGGAACCAAAATCAACAAGTCCAAGGGAATAATAATTTTCAAAGACCTCCTCCACAACAACAACAAGCACCCTTACAAACTCAAAACCAGCAACCTTTCTAACAACAACCTTATACAAATCAAACGAACAATTTGGTTCAACCTAATGATGATAAGGTTAGCTCGCTCGAGAAAAGTCTTGAAGCATTTCTCAAGCAAACTACAGAATCCGCAGCAAGATTTGAAAGTTATGTGCAATCTTTAATGAATAACAATGCCTCACACGATCAAAGTATCAAATCTATTGAGGCACAAATTGCACAATTAACTGCTGCGTTGAGCGAGAGAGAAAAGGGAAAGCTTCCATCTCAACCATTGCCCAATCCCGGTCACGCACAAAACGCATATCACAATCACAATGTAAATGCGGTGACCACGTTGAGATCCGGAAGAGAGTTGCAAAATAATGTGGAAACTAGTGATGACATCCCCGCCGGTGGTTCTTCTTCTTCCCTTTCTTCATTTTCTTCACTTCCTTCTTCACCTTTTTCTTTAGAGCCTATTCTCCACCCTTCACACGGCTCTACTTCTTCTGACTCGAACGGACCCATTTCTAACAACACGAACACATCCACACTGGGATCCGTTCCTATTCCACATTCTACTCCACAGACTTTTGACTCAACAAATTTTCAGAATGCACCATTTCCAAACAGGTTGAGTCCTAATAAACCAAATACACAAGTGGAGAAGATTGTGGAGATATTTAAGCAGGTTAGCATAAATATACCCCTCTTGGATGCTATCCAACAAGTCCCTTCATACGCGAAAATCTTAAAGGGATTATGCACTTCAAAGAGAAAAGCATCTCAAGTACCCAAGATAGTGTTAGTGGCTAGTGCAGTGAGCAATGCTATTAACCACCATCAAACCTTACCCCAAAAACGAAAGGACCCCGGCTGTCCTACGATTTCAATTACAATTGGGGATAAGAAAATTAATCAAGCACTTTTAGATCTTGGGGCTAGTGTTAACCTGATTCCCTACTCCGTGTACGAACAATTAGGGGTTGGAGAGTTGAAACCCACTCGTTGCACTCTCCAAATGGCTGATCGATCAATCACCTATCCAAGGGGTCAACTAGAGGATGTGTTGATCAAAGTTGGGGAGTTCATATTCCCCGTTGATTTTATTGTTATGGATACACAACCTGTTGCTAACCCAATAAACCAAATTCCGGTGATTCTCGGTCGACCATTTTTGGCCACTTCCAATGCCGTAATAAATTGTCGCAATGGCTCCATGACTCTATCCTTCGGGAAGAGGTCTAGTGAGTTCAATATTTATAAGATGGGAAGTCTGCCCCCCGTACCTAAAAGTAGTACACGAGAAGTTTGCTCTATTCATGAAATCACGCAGGAGGACTGCGAGCATGAAGGATTTCTATTTGATGAAAACAGTTTTGACGCCACTAGTGCGTCCCTCCTTGAGCCTACTACCGTTGATACAACCGATGTTGACTATGAATGCTTCACTTTTTTGGATGATGACGACTCACAGCCCGAATATGAGTCGTTTGAATTTTTGGATGAGTCAGTCGAACCATCTGAATCGGTTGTTTGCAGTGATTTCGAACCTGTGTTAGAGTCCTTTGAGTTCGAGGTAGATTCCGCAATGATTCTTTCGCCTCAGAAATTCGAACTCACGCCCTTGCCGTCTCACCTTAGATATGCTTACATAGGTGAGAATGAGACCTTTCCCATTATCATATCGGCCTCTCTAGCCCTCGAGCAAGAGAATGCCCTCTTAACGGTCTTACAAGATAGACGGCAAGTTTTCGGTAGGACTATGGCGGACATCGAGGAGATAAGTTCCCTCATAAGTGAATATCATACACAATTGATGGATGATGCCATGTCAATAGAGGACCCACAGGAACATCTTGGGGCTATTGTGGTGAGCCAACTTCCTCCCTTAGAAGTTGAAATACCCCCATTTCTTTTAATAAGGTACGAGAATGCCAACACTCCACTGATTGCTGATCATTTACATTCTCGTTTCGATGCATCACCATTACCTGTATATTTACCTCCACACCTCCCATACCACTACTTCTATCTTCCCCAATTCTTTGCGGACCACCACAACTTATTTTTCCACCACCCAATATTCTTTACTGATAAATTTTTCAACTGGTTGGTGTTGACTTTTGGCCGATGCAAGGTTTAGCAGTATTGTCTAACATAGTTTAATTGAAGTTTGGGGGAGGGTCTTTTTGTATATATTTTTGTTTTTCTTAAAAATAAAAAAAAAAATTTATAAATAAATAAACAGGGGAGTATCGGTATTTTGACCCTCTTAGTTTAGCATGACAGTGAGGACACTGTCAAGTTCAAGTTTGGGGGTATGCTCGGTACGTCTTCTTCCTTCGCATTCATTTGTACATATTTTTGCATTTGCATATTTATTTGAAAAACCATAAAAATTTGAAAAATTTCAAAAATTATAAAAATTAATGTATTCAATTTTGGCTAATTGACTTGAATTTGACAAATAGGTTAACTGGCTAGGAACAACTAGATCTTAGACTTAGTAAATTAAAAACCCTAAAAATAACCTTCCTTAAAGTTTAACGGTAGAAAGTATATGCCTTGTAGTTTATTTAGAAATAGGCATATTTTGGGTTCACTTCTTGGACTAAGTCGAAATGAGGGAAGAGTATTGATGTTCTTATTAGAGTATAAGTTTGAAAAATAGTTCCTAGCTTAAGTCTAGATTCTGAAAATGTATACCCTACAATTTGCACATTCACGCACCTTGAAACTTGGAATAGTAGAAGAGACCTTGAAATGCTCTTGTCTAAAGTCCTTAGTACGAAGAAAATAAAAGAAAAGGTGTGAATAAAGAATAAAAAAATGGACACTGGTTTTTGTGATTACTTAAGGCTGCAAAAATAGAAAAATATTTAGCGAGGGTGCTTCATCACCTAGTGCCTTAGACCAACTGGTTTGGGAGTCACTGCTAAAGCCTTGGGTGTTGCAAGGACTAGGAAGTACGCTTTAAAGTGCAAACGCATTTTGTAATCGGTCGTTGGTACCTCAAGAAGTATTAACGGTCGCATGAAGGATGTGTAAGCAAATTTCATTCACCAACTAATTAGTACTTTGGACAATGGACTAGGGCATGATTGCTTGAATAGAATTTCCAAGTGTAGGGGTGATCTATACACACACGTAGGGGTATGTGATTGGAATTTAGATAAGAGAGAGGAATGAAAGATAAAATTTGTATCTTTAATGGAGTTGATAGAAAATTCCTAAGTTTAGATGAAACCCTAGAAGGAAAACTTAAGAGATGCCGAAAGCTATGTAGGTCTACATAACATATATAATCTTAAGTTAAATAATGAGGAAGCGTGAAGAATATGGGTGGATAATTTACAAGTATAAGATAATAGAATTCCTTGTTAGAAAACCTAATTGGAGAACAAAAGTCAATGGGCCGAGTTGATAGGATTTTGTGGGTGTAATCCGCTGAAAACCCTCAGGAGACAACACTCCTCCTACTAGGGACACCTAGAGGTTTAACGGCTTGTTGCACGTGCTCAGTGCAATCGCGTTTCCCTGCGAAAGTGCGGTTAGGATTTTAGAGAATAAAATAATAAGTTTGCTCGAGGACGAGCAAAAGGTAAGTTTGGGGGTATTTGTTCAGACTATAATATTGCATTTATCATTCCCCTATTCTTATCCTTTTTATAAATAAACAGGTACTCTTGACGCACGTTTGTTGCATATTACAGGATACAGGTTTCTGGAGCAAATACAGTGAAAAAGACACAAAACAACAGAAAATGGACTTTTGACCAACTATTAGACGGATCCTAGTCTAGCCTAGATGAAGAACAATGCAAGGTCCAAAATGTTAATGCAAACGGTCAAAAGATACTTACAAGTGTTCACTGAAACATCTGGAGGAAAACCAGAAGCTCAAAAGAGAAAATAAGTGAAGAAACAGAAGCCCACAGAGCCAATGAACCAAGCCCAAACTTTTGGCAGCCCAAGACCACCAATGGGCCGCGGATCCACGGCCCAAGCCAACAGATGCCGCGGATCCGCGGCCATTATATGCCCGTGTCGGCGCAGTTTTTCTGTGACGGTGCGTTGTTGTGAGTGTTAGGATTTTAAGTGGGCAAATCAGTAATTTTGCATGTGCGAGAGTCTGTAGCCCTAGGTTTTCTATTTTCCTATAAATTGTAATCTTAGATCTAAAAATTGTATGCCTCTTTTCAATAAATAAAATTCAGAAATTCTGGAAGTGACATTCAGATCTGTTCTTTATCGCTTGGAGGGAGCCATCACCATTAGTAAGTGTTTATCTTTTATTCTTTTAATGTTATTTCATCCCCTAATGAGCGAGTAGTCTCCTCGCTTGTTAGGGTTAGCCTTAGGGAAAGGGTTGAGAGATGAGATCTCTCACCCCTTTTAATGCCTAACCCATTAAGAACTCCATGCATGCGCGCACAACCGCTCCCTGCGGCACCCTACCCCTCGAGGTAATGGTGAACCGTAGTATAAAGGGCCGGTTGCGCGCGTTTTCCATGGGGGTTAGGGTAATTAACGATAAAGGAAGGATACGAATCTAGAGGAAGAAAACATCTTCCCAAAAGAGTCGTATCCACTTTATCGATAATTACTATAACACCTAATGGATCTAAAATACGGCATTGAAAGCGGTGAGGAAACATCAATCTCCAAAACTTCTTCTAAGCCTAACCCTAGCAAGAATTTAAATTAGATTAATTAAGTTTTAGATCTAGATTTTTATAAAACCAAAACGACAAAAAGAATCAACTCGTTAAGACACATAAAAGGAATTTACCCGTCTCTGTGGATCGACCCGCACTCACCGGCTAGCTGCGAAGCGACGCCGTTTCTTGATTGCGGTAATTATATTTTTGATCGCAAAATCTCTACCAATCACCCGTCTGAAATGACGGAGGGCTACGAATGGTTTTTGGCGAAAAACCTTTAACATAATGAACTTGATATCGTTGAAGGAACCGGATAGCTTTTATAAAAATATTGTGACGAAAACCTTTGCTAAAGCGGTCACTCCCGGTGAAAGGATCTCGGCTCTTTCCCCGTAGAATGAGGTGCAGGATATTCCAGCTGAATACCACGATGCAAAGAAAAAGTAATCGACTATAGTGAAGTTATTGCCCTGACGCAAACTTCTGTCCAAGGGGCCACTCCCGGTGAAGGGATCTCGGCCCTTACCTCGTCGACTGAGGTGCTGGATATTCATAACCGAATACCACTGTGCAAAACAAAAGAGAACGTCCTTACAATAACAGCTTTTTGAAAAATGTTCCAACAACATCAAACAGGTTTGTTTAGCTTGCATTCATCCGAATCAATGCAGTCTCATCAATTGATCACACCAATAAAGAACGAAAATAACGATGTACGTATATGCCATCCGCATTTGCCACTTGGTCCCGTCATCACCCGTTAGGTTACTTAACTAACGACAGAGCGGGGACTGGACTAGCGCGGATGCAAAACATATACAGCATCTACTAGTATATATATCAATATATAATATTCGCTCAAGGCGTGATAAAACGCAACATCACAGAAATGTAATAAGCATCATAGAACAATACAGATATCTGGGATCCCCGGGTTTCATAGAGCCGCTACTGAAACCCGACGTTCCTCTTGTCGTGTGGATAGCCTGTGCAATGAAATCTGTAAGTCCACGTTGCCCACCCCGGTACTTACGGGGAGGCGGAAAACGGAATAAAAATCAAATTTTTATCAACTTAGGCAACATGGACTAGACAAATAAGGATCTTTGCTAAACAAAAACAAGCTAAAGCCAACTAGAAACTAGCTAAGTGTTAGAAAGGTTATACCTAGGGCTTTATGTCCTTCTCTCCTTGCTCCTTGGAGTAGTGGAAAGAGGTCACCTTGGTCATCTTCTCACGTCGAAGAAAGATCCACCCGAAAGCCTCAACCTTTGGCTTCAACTCCAAGCTAGAAGTAACTAGGGTCCAAGAAGTGCTAATCCTTAAACCCTAGATGAGAGTAGAGATTATCAAGAAGGGGTTTTTCTCTAGCTCAAGTGTTTCTCAACACATGAGAGGTGAGAGCTTGAGGGAGAGGAAGAACAAGAGAGAGAAAGTGAATAATAGAATGAGAGAAAATATGAAGCATTCTCTCATATATGTGTGAATTATTGTAATTAGTGAATTAGCTACATAATTGTCATGGTTAATCAAGACATGACCATTATCATTTCATTCAATTTGCAAGGATCAAAGAGCATCTTCCAAGTGAAATGATGATGGTCAAAGTGTCAACCTAGGTCAACAAGTCAAGGAGGTCAAATGGTCAACAACCATAACCATGCACAATTATTTAAACTAATATCAATTAACCATAATACACACATAAGCATTAGGGTTAATAAAATGACAATAGTCATTAACCCTAATCAAAGTCCTCTCCCTCTGTCTCAAGCAACTGTGCATACGCACCCATATTCGTGATCCGAGGAACACGAATACAATGTGATAAAACCAATCCCAAATCATATACTAGGATCCGGCTTAAACCAAAACCCGCTAGTATAAGCTGTCTCGACAGCAAACGTGCACAAGTGCACGGATGTGAACGAACCCTGTCACAAAACCATGCGACCTCTACTCATTTTTCCTAAAGGCGAATAGCTCTCTGTGTGGGACTCTAAAGACTCGACACTACGCTGGCAGTGGGTTTAACCACAGACCGCAAGCGGCACTAGCTGTACGTAACGGTCCCCAGGTAGATGTCGATAAGAAGACTGACGAGGTAAACCCCATCTGAACTCCTACTGAGCCTGTATGTGACAGTCTCCGTACAGTCCGGTCTGCTCGTCTGATACATCGCATGGCGGGCCTAGGGGGGCGATGAACGTCAGTCCCCTAATAGCGGTACAAGTCGTGTCGGAGTGTAGCCCAGAACACCCTGAGATAACACTGGAAACCTACCAGTATATCTCGCTTGCCCTGGCCAGAGACTACTCGTGTAATGGCTCTCCTGGACACAGCGCGATGTCAACCCCCAATACCGGGAGAGACGAATCTTGTCTAACCGTCACTGCCTCCAAGTGCTTCGGGACTGCACCCAAAAACTACCTGTTTGCACGACTCCTTTGAGACGTGGTAGGGTAGTAATCAAAGTACAGTAGGAACACACTCGAGGCGAAGTGACAGTGTCAAGTCAGCGGACTAAGCTGTACTCATGTCACCTGGGAACTGATAACTGACGATAGGTATAATACCAACCAACAGTTCCCGACAAGTCCTGTCCAGTGTACTCATAATCTAACGAGCACCCGCATACTATCTCAAGTACGACGTACTGACGGCTGTGGGACAGACCGTCTCCCACACTGGGATGAGAAGCGCATACGCTAGTCTACTCCGGAGTATCGATGCTCTGTCTCGATAGTCCAACGACTAGGGACCTGTATAAGGATGTGCTTATAGATCACCCAGCTCCCACAAGTGTGAGCGCCATCACAACGCTGGTAATCAAGCAAAGATCCTAAGGGCTCTACTAATATGTATATCAGGAATATGCTAAAAGAAACACATGCACATATTAAAGCAGAGACAAACCAAGTAGCATACTACCATTTCGAGCAAGATTGTATATACAACTGTGAATATCCCAAGCTTCCATCAAGTAATATACAAACTAGTATGATACAGTAATGGCCACTAGGGCATATACACTAACAATCTCCCACTTGCACTAAGGCCATGTACCGGCGTATCGAAGACCTATCATCTCCATCAGCTGCTCGAACTGAGTCTGGGGCAAGGCCTTGGTGAATGGATCTGCTGTGTTATCTTCTGAAGCAACCCTCCGAACCTCGATCTCCTGGCCATCCACGATCTCCCTGATCAGGTGATACCGCCTCAAGATGTGTCTGGATTTCTGATGGGACCTGGGTTCCTTCGCTAAAGCTTTAGCCCCGTTGTTGTCGCAATACAGAGGTATTGGGTCAACAATGGACGGAACCACCTGAAGTTCTTTCAAGAACTTCCTCATCCAGACAGCTTCTTTTGCGGCATCAGATGCAGCGAAGTATTCCGCTTCCATAGTCGAGTCAGCAACGGTTTCCTGTTTGGAGCTCTTCCAACACACCGCCCCTCCATTGAGGGTGAAGACAAAACCCGACATGGACTTGGAATCATCCTTGTCACTCTGGAAGCTGGAGTCAGCAAAGGCCTCAATCTGGAGGTCTTTTCCGCCATACACCAAGAACATCTCCTTAGTCCTTCTCAGGTACTTGAGAATGTTCTTTACTGCTATCCAATGTTTCTCCCCAGGGTTTGACTGATACCTGCTTACCACACTCAGTGCATAAGCCACATTCGGTCTGGTACACAACATTGCATACATTATAGAGCCTACCGCAGAAGCGTAGGGTATAATAGACATGCGATCCCTCTCCAAATCAGTCTTGGGAGACATCTCTTTGGAGAGGGTGATCCCGTGACAAGCCGGTAGATTACCGCGCTTGGAATCTTCTATACTGAATCTCTTCAGTATGGTGTCGATGTACCTGGACTGTGAAAGTCCTAATATCCTCTTGGATCTGTCACGGTAGATCCAGATACCCAGAATGTATGAGGCATCACCCAGGTCTTTCATGCAGAACCTGTGTGACAAGAACCCCTTGACAGATTGTAGCATAGGAATATCATTTCCTATTAAGAGAATGCCATCCACGTATAAAATGAGGAATACTACAGTTCTCGCTACAAATCTACAATTGATGCATGGTTCATCTGGATTTTTGATAAAGCCAAATTCTTTGACCGTCTCATCAAAACAGATGTTCCAACTCCGCGATGCCTGCTTTAGTCCATAAATGGACTTAAGCAACTTGCACACCTTTCCGCTGCTCCCACTCTGAATGAAACCCTCTGGCTGGTCCATATAGACACACTCCTCTAAATGTCCATTTAGAAAAGCTGTCTTTACGTCCATCTACCTAATCTCATAATCGTGGAAGGCAGCAATGGCAAGAAGGATCCGAATGGATTTCAGCATAGCTACTGGAGAAAAGGTTTCGTCATAGTCCAAACCAGGTCGCTGACGAAAACCCTTTGCTACCAGTCTAGCTTTATAGGTCTCAACCTGTCCATCTACACCAATCTTCCTTTTGAAGATCCACTTGCATCCTACGGGTTTTACCCCATCTGGAGCAATGTCCAACGTCCATACTTTGTTGGTGTACATGGACTCCATTTCGGTCCGCATTGCATCCAGCCATTTTACCGAGTCGACGCTCTGAATGGCTTGCTGGAAGCTAGTAGGATCATCAAAGTCTATGATGCAATCCTCTCTATCCCTGTCAATAAGAAAACCGTAATATCTCTCGGGCAGATGATACTGCCTACTACTCCTGCGGAGTGGCGTGGGAATGTCCTGATCTTTCGAACCCTCTGGTTCTACTAGGCTTTCAGTAATAGCTCGTGGTTCTGGAATTTCTTCCAGTTCTATTGCGCTCCCACTTAATTCTTTTTCTATGAACTGGTGTTCTAGAAAGTGGGCATGGCGAGAAACAAACACCTTTTGTTCCTCTTCGCAATAGAAGAAATATCCCTTGGAGTTCTTTGGATATCCCACATACTTGCACTGTACTGAGCGTGCCTCGAGCTTGTCCGCATGCTGCATTTTTACAAAAGCTGGACATCCCCATGTCTTAATGTGATTAAGATAGGGTCTCTTCCCACACCACATCTGATATGGTGTAGTAGGCACAGTCTTAGTTGGAACTCGGTTCAAAAGGTATGCAGCTGATTCTAGCGCATATCCCCAGAATGATCGCGGCAACTCAGCATTACTCATCATGGACCGTACCATATCCAATAGGGTTCGGTTCCGTCTCTCCGATACACCGTTATGTTGCGGAGTGTATGGAGGAGTAAGCTGAGAGAGAATTCCATTCTCTTTTAAGTAACCCAGGAACTCGGCACTCAAGTATTCACCACCTCGATCAGATCTTAGTGCCTTGATACTTTTGCCTATTTGTTTTTCTACTTCATTCTTATATTCCTGGAATTTTTCAAATGCCTCGGATTTATGTTTCATTAAGAAGACATAACCGTACCTTGAAAAGTCATCCGTAAAAGTAATGAAGTAAGAATAACCTCTTCGTGCATGTGTAGACATTGGACCGCACACGTCGCTGTGTACGAGTCCCAAGAGCTCGCTCGCTCTTACTCCGTGTCCAGTGAACGGAGTCTTTGTCATCTTTACTTTGAGACAGGATTGACACGTTGCATACGATTGATATTCGAACGGATCCAAATATCCTTCTGCATGTAACTTAGTCAACCTTCCCTCATTGATGTGACCCAGTCTACAATGCCATAAGAAAGTTTTATTGGTTTCTGGAGACTTTCTTTTGTGTGTATTCTGGACATTGAAAATCTGTGGTTGGTTTAATACGTATATACCGTTGTTCAATGTACCTGACCCAATCAAAACTTGATTAAGGTGAATGTTCACTACATTACTTACAAATGCAAATTCATAACCTTGTTTAGATAATAAAGATACAGAAACGATATTACAGATTGCATTTGGTACATAATAACAACTACGCAAAACCAAAAAGTGTCCATCCGACAATCCCAGGTGATAATCCCCTACGGCCTCAGCATCCATGCTCGCACCGTTTGCAACTCTAAGGGTCATGTCACCTGCCTTCAAAACTCTACGCTTTCTCAAAGCCTGCAAAGAATTACAGATATGAGATCCTGATCCGGTATCCAATACCCAGGATGTAGAGTTTATTGATAGACAGTTTTCAATAACATACACACCTGAAGCTGAAGCTGAAACTCGCTTCAAATCCTGTGTTCTGGCCTTCCAACCCTTGCAATCCTGTTTCCAGTGACCACTTTTGTGACAATAGAAGCATTCTTCCTTCCCCACCAGCTTTCCCGCTATCTTTGTTGCTTTTCCTTTTCCCTTCGTATCCACTTTACCGACACCGCCTCTTGGTTTGGCAGAGGCTTTCTTCTTCTTACCCTTGGCTTTCGCCCTGGATCTAGAAGAGGAAGATCCTCCTACAAACAAAGTGGATGTCTCCCTACCCTTCTGTAGGGTGCCCACAGCACTCCTCAACATGTTCAGAAGTTCAGAAAGTTCAACCTCCTATCCTTGCATGTTGAAGTTAAGGATAAACTGGGCATAAGTGGAAAGAAGGGACTGGAGAATCAAATCAGTATAGAGTTCATTCTCCAACGTGGTCCCAAGGTCCGCGAGCTCCTCTATGTAGCCAATCATCTTAAGCACGTGTTCCTCTACCGATGATCCGACGGCCAACCTTGCCGAAAACAACTTTTTCGACACTTCGTATATTGCGATACGAGACTGCTCTCCATACAGTTCTTTTGTATGAAGAAATATGGACTCTAGGTCTATATTCTCGTGCCTCCTCTGATCTTCGTTGTCCATCGAGGCTAGTACGAGGCATCTGGCCTTCGCGCAATCTATTTCCCAGGTCTTGTAGATTTCCCTATCTACGACACTGGTTTTGGGACCTGGGACAGGGGGAGCTTTGGTGGTAAGGACATACCCCAACTTGTCGTAAGTGATTGCCATCTTGACATTCCTGAGCCAATCTTTGTAGTTTGGCCCTGTCAATATGTTTTTATCTAGTAATAACTTAAGTCCGGTCATGTTGAATGGTCACTGCAATTAGGAGAGAGAAAAGAAACACTTTAGCATGATGCTCTTGCAAGTTTAGAGTGGTTTTTTATTTGTCTAAACTGGATGGCTCCCACTGTCTCTCGAATCCCTTCTCAAACCGTAAAGAAAGGATTAGTCAGGATCAATCTCACCGTACAATACTTGCTTAACCGTTCAGCCAGGCTAGTGTCGGTACTTCGAGGGAGGTTTTCCAACGTTTTTGCGAAGTTCCTTAATTAAGTAACCTCTTTTCCCTGTAGCCGTAGCCCCGCTAACACCTTTCTAGACACCTACTAAGTTTATAGCATTGATCGTTAAGTGAGAGTTTTCCCGAGGAGTAGCATATACTCACAGTAGGATCGGGATCCAAATATCATCGCGTGATAAAACTGAAGGAATCCTATGAAAATTATCACACTTCAAATGGTATGCAGCGCTAGCAAGTTTCAGTACTTATGAAACTCCCGAAGTGGATTTCTGCCCCATGCTCTTATGACCTTGACTTTGGCCAAAATATCATAAGTCACATATCAAGTTCTATCCATCATTCTCCTGGACCCACCCGTACCTACCCGTACCTACCCTTGACTTTGGACCCACCCGTACCTACCCTTGACTTTGGCCAAAATGGCAGCACGACTGTCCTAAACCAACGCATCTATCTATGCTGCACATGAATACCCAATAGCTACCAATCACTATGCCTTGACTTTGGCCAAAATACATAGCTTGAATACTTTTGACCATTCATGTGGAATGACGGAGGGCTACGAATGGTTTTGGCGAAACCGTGAACGTAGTGAACTTGATATAATCGATGGAACGAGATAGCTTTTAAAAGGAGTGGTTCAAGCTCCGCGTTTAAAAGTTTAGTTTTGAAAAGAACCGAGTGGTTTTCAAAGTGTTCCAATCGACTTTTACTTGGTTTATTTTCTTGCATTAGTTCTTTTAATGCGTCCCATCATTTAATCCTACCATTGCAGAAAACAACCAAAATATGACGTACGCTTATGCCATTCGCATTCGCCACGGGCGCCGTCATCACCCGTTAGGTTACTTAACTAACCACAGAGCGGGGGCTGGGCTAGCGCGGCTGTAAAACATAAGCAACGCCTAAATAGTTATCATATATAAATATATAGCAATGATAGACATTACAGATCACAGATGAATACATTGGATATACTAGGAATCCGCAATCCGTTCGAGCCTGCAACGAAAAGCGGATTACACGGTCGCGGTGAATAGCCAATACCCCACCCAAGACCCCTACGGGTGCGGCAAACTACCCGCCAAGTATCCGAAGCGAAGCAACCTCCCTCACCACTGTGAGTAGGCCACTCGGCACTTCGAGATACCCGGTAGTTTGTGCACTTCCTCCATGGGTCTATCCTAGGAGCGAAAACAGTAAAAAGAATTATACAATGACGGCTACAACCCCGACCCGGTTTTGCGGCCATACAAATATTATTACATCAATTTACATATTACAATGAATGAAAGAAAAAGAAACACTCATCTCACATCCACCCCGGCTATTCACCCGCGACAATCCAACACATTCATATACACATAGCATCATCAAACACAGATCACGGATATGTATAACCCCGACTAATCGACATATAGCGATTAGCCGACGTTCTATACATATAAACATCACAGATAAAACCCTTATAGTCAAAGTGTAGTGAAGTTCGATAAAAATACGGATTTATAGGCCCCCAAAAACAAATTTCTATTCTGGATAAGCTGGGCACATATAAACCATCTTAAAAATCCCAAAACCAAGCCAGAAAGACACTGCACCAAACTTGACCCAGAGCCGAGCCAAAACGGCCGCGGTTGCACGGCAATAGCTTGCTATTGCCGCGGAACCGCGGCTCTTTGTTCGAATCTCTGGATCGTTTTTGGTGGCTTTCTTCAAAAAACCCTGAGATGATTTTTGGAGTATGATTTATTTTGTTTTGAACAGAAAAAAAATTAACAGAAACTTAGGGTTTTGAAAACTCGGTTTTTCGATTTTTTTTCGGTCGAACTTCCATACACTTTACTACCTAGCTAGTTTATGTTTAGTTAGGCTCTGATACCACTGTAAGTCCACGTTGCCCACCCCGGTACTTACGGGGAGGCGGAAAACGGAATAAAAATCAAATTTTTATCAACTTAGGCAACATGGACTAGACAAAGAAGGAGCTTTGCTAAACAAAAACAAGCTAAAGCTAACTAGAAACTAGCTAAGTGTTAGAAAGGTTATACCTAGGGATTTATGTCCTTCTCTCCTTGCTCCTTGGAGTAGTGGAAAGATGTCACCTTGGTCGTCTTCTCACGTCGAAGAAAGATCCACCCGAAAGCCTCAACCTTTGGCTTCAACTCCAAGCTAGAAGTAACTAGGGTGCAAGAAGTGCTAATCCTTAAACCCTAGATGAGAGTAGAGATTATCAAGAAGGGGTTTTTCTCAAGCTCAAGTGTTTCTCAACACATGAGAAGGGAGAGCTTGAGGGAGAGAAAGAACAAGAGAGAGAAAGTGAATAATAGAATGAGAGAAAATATGAAGCATTCTCTCATATATGTGTGAATTATTGTAATTAGAGAATTAGCTAGATAATTGTCATGGTTAATCAAGACATGACCATTATCATTTCATTTTTAATGCAATTTGCAAGGATCAAAGAGCATCTTCCAAATGAAATGATGATGGTCAAAGTGTCAACCTAGGTCAACAAGTCAAGGAGGTCAAATGGTCAACAACCATAACCATGCACAATTATTAAAACTAATATCAATTAACCATAATACACACATAAGTATTAGGGTTAATAAAATGACAATAGTCATTAACCCTAATCAAAGTCCTCTCCCTCTGTCTCAAGCAACTGTGCATAGGCACCCGTATTCGGGATCCGATGAACACGGATACAATATGATAAAACCAATCCCAAATCATATACTAGGATCCGGCTTAAACCAAAGCCTGCTAGTATAAGCTGTCCGGACAGCAAACGTGCACAAGTGCGCGGATGTGAACGAACCCTGTCGCAAAACCATGCGACCTCTACTCATTTTGCCTAAAGGCGAATAGCTCTCTGTGTGGGACTCTAAAGACTCGACACTACGCTGACAGTGGGTTTAACCACAGACTGCAAGTGGCACTAGCTATACGTAAAGGTCCCCAGGTAGATGTCGATAAGAAGGCTGACGAGGTGAACCCCATCTGAACTCCTACTGAGCCTGTATGTGACAGTCTCTGTACAGTCCGGTCTGTTCGTCTGATACATCGCATGGCGGGCCTAGGGGGGCGGTGAACGTCAGTCCCCTAATAGCGGTACAAGTCGTGTCGGAGTGTTGCCCAGAACACCCTGAGATAACACTGGAAACCGACCAGTATATCTCGCTTGCCCTGGCCTGGGACTACTCATGTAATGGCTCTCCTGGACACAGCGCGATGTCAACCCCCAATACCGGGAGAGACGAATCCTGTCTAACCGTCACTGCCTCCAAGTGCTTCAGGACTGTACCCAAAAACTACCTGTTTGCATGACTCCTTTGAGCCGTGGTAGGGTAGTAATCAAAGTGCAGTGGGAACACACTCGAGGAGAAGTGACAGTGTCAAGTCAGCGGACTAAGCTGTACTCATGTCACGTGGGAACTAATAACTGACGATAGGTATAATACCAACCAACAGTTCCCGACGAGTCCTGTCCAGTGTACTCGTAACCTAACGAGCACCCGCATACTATCTCAAGTACGACGTACTGACGGCTGTGGGACAGACCGTCTCCCACACTGGGATGAGAAGCGCATACGCTAGTCTACTCCGGAGTATCGATGCCCAGTCTCGATAGTCCAACGAGTAGGGACCTGTATAAGGATGTGCTTATAGATCACCCAGCTCCCACGAGTATGAGCGCCATCACAGCGCTGGTAATCAAGCAAAGATCCTAAGGGCTCTACTAATATGTATATCAGCAATATGCTAAAAGAAACACATGCACATATTAAAGCAGAGACAAACCAAGTAGCATACTACCATTTCGAGCAAGATTGTATATACAACTGTGAATATCTCAAGCTTCCATCAAGTAATATACAAACTAGTATGATACAGTAATGGCCTCTAGGGCATATACACTAACAAAATCCTAGACCCCTACGGGCGCGGCAAGTTACTCACCAAAGCCTGAAGCGAGGCAGCCCCCTTCAGCAACGTGAATGGACCACCCAGCACTTCACGGAATCCGGTAACTTGGGCACCCCTCCTTGGGTCAACTTATACCCCCTACGAGTGCGGCGAATAGCCCGACAATTCTAGAGTGAAGCCCCCTCCGTCTTAACGCCATGAGATGCGGGCCCGTTGCCCTCTAGAACTCGGCTACCCGTGGACCCCTCCACGGGGTAATCCTAGTACAGAACGTAAAATATATATACAACGGGTACATCGAACTCAGCCCGGTCGTGCCACAAAAGAATAATATACAAACAGGCAGTGACGGCAATCCACATGTCGGACGTTCTCCCCGCAATATCAAATGTACATAATAATACCAAAACTGTACTAACATTGCATCCAGGCTATCCACCACGACAAATCCGCAACATCACAGCACAACACAGAACATCAACGTGAATGTCACGTTCGCAAATCCGTCTAAAAGTGGTATAGCAGTTAGATAAGATTTACCGATCAAATGACATTCACGGTCGCAGATATAATGTAAATACTGTGAACTAACATGTTTAAAATTTTCGATCGACTAAAATTCCTGAAGTGGGCCCCAAGCACAACTGTAGCACTCTAAATAAATCTGGGCCCAAACAGAATATACCAAAAACCCTATTTCCATGTCAGAAAACCCTGTAGAAAATATAGTGCAGCAAAGACTTATAATGGCCGTGGAACCGCGGCCAATGCATGGGTTTGGCCGCGGTTCCGCGGCGGAAAAGAAAATATAGTGCACCAAATTTTCACAGAATTCATAGAAAACCCTGCACGTATTTCTGCAATACACCAAATAATTTTTAGAGCACAGGAAAAATTCGACAGAAAGTGCGACATGGAAACGCGGTTTTTGGAAAATCCGTTCGATCGAACTTGTAAACGCGTTAGAGCAAGCTAGACTAGGTTAATGGCGTGGCTCTGATACCACTGTAAGTGCACGGCATCGCCCTGGCCGTCATTCCGAGGCCAAATGCGGAAACGAAACTTTTTCTTTAAACTTTTAAACGGGCGCTACCGCGTACTTTAAACCCGGATCGGACCATTAACCTAATGCTAGCTAACTAGAGAAAGGGATAGAATGCTATACCGAGCGATCCGTGTCCTTCAGTCTTCGGCCACCATCCCAATCTCTACTCGGCATCTCCGGTCTTCATCTCCTCGTCGGAAAGGGCACCACATCGAGAAGTCTTTTTACGGGCTCCCGCTTCATCCGAAGCAACTCGGGCACGAAGTGTGCTAGCCGACGTGCCCAAGGTTGAAGTAGAGTATGTTATGATCACTTTGTCTCTCACATCCTTGGTTTGGATGGAGGTTAGAGATGTTGCCATTGATGGAAGTAATAAGCTAGAGGAAGAAGAAGAAGAAGGCGACTTTTCTTTTCTTTTATTGGAATGAGAGTGAGAGAGTGAGATTATGAAAATACAAGACCAATAAAACCAACCATGGCAGCCACTCTCTCTCTCCATCTCATTTCAACACATTAAACAGTCCACTAATGTGACACATTTGGTAAAAAAGAGACCATGAGTCATCTAAATGTCCATGTCACATTTAATGCAATGCATGATGAATTTCTAGCTCATTATTTCCATTAACAAACATTAATCCAAATGTCTGCAAGAATAAAAAGATACAGCAACATCTAAAGTAAACTCGTGACGGATCACAAGGATACCCCTCGCTTGTATATACATACCTGCATCCGCATTCCGACTGAATGCGAATGCGATGAGACTATAGTAATCCAACAAATCTAATACTAGGATCTGGCTTAATCCAAAGCCCACTAGTATGATCCGTCCGATCATGATCCGTGCACTACTGCACGTATATGATCGGACCCTGCCATATTTCATACAGCCTCTACAACGTTTCACCCGAAACTTGAGAAACTGTCTGTGGGGGACTCTAAAGACTCGTCAATACTTTGGCTGTAGATTTAACCACTAGCATGTCAGAGGTACTAGCTGTACGTAACGGGCTACCAGGTATTGACCAAAAGGGTGGTGGATGAGCGAACTCATCCTGACACCCTACTGAGCCTGTCAGTGACAATATCCGTACAGTCCGGTCCGTTCGTCTATGAGCATCGCATGGCAGGCCTAGGAGGTTGGTAAAAGTCAGACCCCCAAAAGCGGTACAAGTCGTGTCGGAGTGTAGCCTAGAACACCCTGAGATACTACTGGAATACCTACCAGTAAATCTCCTGCCTTGGCCAAGGACTTTCGTGTAATGGCTCTCCTAGACACAGCGCGACCTCACCCCCAATACCGGGAGAGACGAACCCCTGCAGATCCGCTCACTGCCTCCATATGGCTCGGGACTGTACCCAAGTAAAACCTTTTTTCACGACTCCTTTAAGCCGTGGTAGGGTAGTAATCAAAGCACAGTGGGAACTCACACAAGACAAGTGACGATCTCAGGTCGATGAACTAACCTGTACACATGTCACCAGGGAACTGCTATCTGACGCTAGGTATAATACCAACTAGCATGTTCCCGGCGAGTCCTGTCCGGTGTACTCATAACCCAATGAGCACCTGCATACATCTTAGGTGAACCAACTGACACCAGTGGCTTGTGAAACCGGCCACCGCCCCTCGTCGGGGTCTCGACTGTATACACTAGTCTACTCTGGAGTATCGATGCCCTGTCTCGAAACTCCCTCGACTAGGGACCTTTTAAAGATGTGCTTATAGACCCCAGCTTCCACGTATATGATCGCCATCATACTGCTGGAAGTCAAGCAAGAATCCTAAGGGCTCTATCAACGTGCAATAGTGATCAGTAATGTCACCTAAAGAAGTACACGATGATAAAGTAAACCAGATAGCATACTAACATCTTGAGTAAGACTGTCCTACCGGTATAGGTCCACCCTCGATCATTGCAATCACGTGCTTGTGATCCAATAATTGACTCTGAGGGCACTATATCCAACACCTAGTTGAGGGAGTATCGAGACAGGGAATCGATATTCCAGAATAGACTACTGTGTACGTTTCTTGACCCTGTATGGGGCGATGGTTGATCCCACAGCCATTGGTGTTTGACATCAAAGATTGTACACATATGCTCATTAGAGAATGGGTACACCGAACTGGACTCGCCGAGAACTCCTCGATGGTATTATACCTATCGTCAGATAGCAGTTCTCTGGTGACATTGGTACAGGTTAGTCTGTAGACCCGAGATTGTCATAGAGTCTTGTGTGATTCCCACCGTGCTTTGATTTCCTCCCTACCATGCTCAAGAGAGCGTGCAAACAGGTGGATTTTGTGTACAGTCCCGAGTCACATGGAGGCAATGAGCGATAGGAGGGGTTTCGTCTCCCCCGGTATTGGGGGTTGATGTTGCGCTATGCTCAATTGCCTATAACAGGAAGTGCCTGCACAGGGTTGATGATGAGTTTTTCTGTTAAGTGTTTTCAGTAGTTTTTCGACCAGCTATGAGCTTCACATCGGGATGACTTATCAAGTTATTGCGCTATGCTCGATTGGCTATAACAGGAAGTGCGACATATCGGACGAAGAGACCGGATTGTACGGTAGTGTTACTATATGGATTCACGGGAGTTTGAACAAGTTTGCTTGTTGATCTTCTGATTGCTCAATACCTGGATAGCCGTTACGTCCAGCTAGTACCACTGATGTCTTGTGGGTGACTGATATGATCATTACCTACTGCTGGCGTATTGACGAGTCTTTAGAGTCCTACACAGAGGTTTCCTAGCTCAATCAAAACGAAGTAGGGCACATATGTGATATGTGCGGGACCGAGATTGATACGTATATGTGATACAGTATTCTAATCTCGCGATATAGGTTATATGTGATATAATCGGATTATTAAATCAAGTATTGCTTCAATAATTCGTTATATGTATATTTGATATGCATATAAATGATATTAGTCGGTTGTATTTGATATAGCCGGATTATTAAATCAAGTGTTGAATTAATAATTTATTATATAATTATATATTTGATATATTGATATGTATTAACTAATATTATCTCACTTAAGTATTTCTTTTCTACAAATACATTTAAATATATATGGGATATATATTAATGTATTTACTATTGTGTCATGCTAGATGATACATTTGACATGCGTTTATGAGACTCACACCAAACTAAAGATTATTTGGGTGATTTAAATATTAAGGGATAGCCAAAATTAGGTGGAAAATGTCATGGCTTGAGATGCTTGTGGATGCATGTAGAAGCCTTGACTTAGTCTACTAATTTTGTTTCACTATAGATATTTATTAACTCAACCATTATATTTAGCCATGGTTAAGTCTCTACTAATATCTCTTAAGATGTTTTCTCACTCAAGGGTTCACACTTGATTATCTTCTTCATCACCTATTTTGCTCTCTAGTTTTGAGTGAGGTGATAAAAGAAAAAGAGAAAGAGAATTCTAAAGTGAGCAAAATTCCTACTTCATCAATCTATACCAAATTAACCATTTAGTATAGGTTGTTTACTTCTCTAATTCCTCAATTAGTGAAGAGGTAGCTTAAGTTAGAGATTTCTCAAGGTATATCATCTTCGGCCTTGTAGACCCTTAAGCAAGCTCGTTCCTTTCGTCTAGTGGAGCCTAAGAATAGTTCAGGGACTACAACGTGGAGCTAAGGGAGTACTACACGGAGCTTTAGAAGTGAAGAATCGGTCTACAAAGATTGTATTCCTTATTCACTTAGTGTAAAGTTTGTTTACATGCTTTATAAAACCCTAATTCTCTAGTTCGATGCTAGGTTTGTGTTCCTTAGCACTCTAGATTTTTTAAAATTGCATACTCGATGCTTGCTAAAACCTAGTGGTCATGCTAAGAAGCTCCAATAGGAACTAGTCTTAAGACCATGAATGCACCCTTAAAATCTTAGCCCCTATCACCCAAAACTGGCCGCCAATTTATTTATTTTGGCCGCAATTTGCGGCCCATACTGGGGTTTTGGGTGTGGGTTTTTATCGAGGGCTTTCTAAGACTCTAATTATATAGGGTTGCGCCACAGCCATGGCCATCAATCCATGGCCAAGCGCGGAAGAAAAGCATTAAAAAACCCGGCACTAATGGAACCCTAATCGATGGATCGTACCATTAACCCTATACTAGTTCTATGAAAAGAGTTTGGAGAGGTTATACCGATCGATCCATGTCCTTTGGTCTTCAACCTATATCCCAAGCTCCTCAAGGCTGCCTCGATCAAGTTCGTTCTCCGGTGTCTCCACATTGATGAGGATCCACATCGAGGGTTTGTATTATGGGATTCCGCCTCAAAACCGAAGCAACTCGAGCATCCAGTTTGCTAGCCTAGATACCCAAGATGAAGTAGAGTGTGTTTGTGATTACTATTTCTCAAAACACCCAAGGATTCTTAACTCATGAGATGGAATGAGTGGAGGTTGAAGAAGCCAAGTGGTGAAGAAGTGTGAGCTCAAGTGAAAAAGAGCAAATAAAGAAAAGTTTCTGCTCTTTTCTTGTGTTGGTTTTTGCTTGTCATTGTGAGCTATTTGTTATGAGTGGGCAACTAAAGAAAAGCTACACACACACAAAAAAAAGATCTTAACTCTCTCATGCTCACCACAAATATCCCATAAAAATCTTAACCAAAACAAAACCAAGTGCACATTCACCATTCAATGCCAAATGCCAAGACTTGCACTCACACTCTCCATCACAACAATATTAAACATTTAAAGAAAACCCTAAATGTTTAATACAATATAAAAGAAAAGAAATGGCAACCGTAAAGTTATCTTGTAATGATTTACAAGAATACCCCTCATCTGTATATACATACCCGCATCCGTATTCCGACAGAATACGAACACAACGAGACGAAAATAATCCAACAATATAATACTAGGATCTGGCTTAAACCAAAGCCCACTAGTATTATACGTTCGATCATGATTCATGCACACGTGAACGAATATGATCGAACCCTGCCATAAAACCATACGGCCTCTACAACGTTACGCCCGAACTAGGGAAACCCTCTGTGTGGGACTCTAAAGACTCGTCAATATGCTGACAGTAGGTTTAACCATAAGTACGTCAGTGGCACTAGCTGTACGTAACGTCTACCCAGGTATTGAGCGAATAGATGGCCGATGAGCAAACTCATCCTGAAACCCTACTGAGCCTGACAGTGAAAACATCCGTACAGTCCGGTCCGTTCGTCTATGAGTATCACACATTGAGTCTAGGGGGGTGAATAATGTCGACCCCTAATAACTTGACATTTAGTGTCGGTATGAAGCCCTATCACCGCCTGAGAAATTATCGATCCTAGATCAGTAATTCTCGACTACCCCGGCCAAGGATTTCTGGTGATGGCCATCCGTGCACAACGCGACATCAACCCCCAATACCGGGAGAGATGAATCCTCTGACGACCCGCTCATTGCCTCCATGTGGCTCGGGACTGTACCCAACTAAAACCTATTTGCACGACTCCTTTGATCCATGGTAGGGTAGTAAAAAAAGCACAGTGGGAACTCACATGAGACAAATGACGATCTCAGGTCGATAAGCTAACCTGTACACATGTCACCAGGGAACTGCTATCTGACAATATGTATGATACCAACTAGCATATTCCCGGCAAGTCTGTCCGGTGTACTCATAACCTAATGAGCACCTGTATACATCTTAGGTGAACCAACTAACACCAATGGCATATGAGACCAGCCACCGCCCCTCGTCGGGGTCTCGATCTGTCACGACCCGAAATTTAGTTCTTGACCGGCACTTAAATCACGCAACGTCTAAAGGCGTAACGTAAATTAAGTAAGCCGAAACACAGAAATCTAAACCGTTATAAAGAAAATAAAAGAGGTGAAGTTTTGAAATAAAGGTATGATGAGATCAAACGTTTTCTTAAATGCATAGATAATGGAACATGAAAATGCAAGTGGATTATACTAATTGAAAAACATGCTTCGTTTTCTTAAAAATTTGGACAGCACCTCTCTTGTATATTTTGATCCAAAACTACATATATATGATAACAATAAAGGCATCCCAAGCGAGAGCTAGCTCTTCGCCAATCGGTGGAATCACAACCACGCAAGTCAGAAATATATGTATACGACTCCCAACGGCGAAGATCAACACAAAAGGATAATGTAGAGAAGCAAGACATCAAATCCCCCAATAACGAACATATAACCCGTCGCTCTAAGTCTCACAAGCACAAGTCTTTCTAAGTCTGATTAATTATACAAATACTAGTTTGTGATTGATGGAGTTGACTAGATACAACAGGAATAATAATACAAGAGTGGGCATGATCCAATATGTCCTACCTACCATAGCAAATCACCCGAATGCAAGCTGTATGCCAGCGATACCGCTACTAATCCATGCGGTCGACCTGCAAGAACTACGGCACAACAGGGGTGAGTTGCCAACTCGTGAGTAGAAAACATCAGCAGGTATAAATCGAATAAAACAACGATTTCCAAGGTCAACTATATCATGAAGCTAATACTATGATATCTAGGGTGACCGTGTCTGCATATATACCAATAATAATCAATGCCCGTATGCATGTGGATATCATCCACATGTCCATCAATGACACAATAACATTATGGAACCTGAGTATCCAACATCGACACTCGAAACATCATGAAAGCATATGCATGTAAATATGAGGATATCAACCAACGTGTGTCCATCGACGACACATCAAAATCAAGGAACCCGAGTGTCTAACATCGACACTCGAAACATCATAAAACCCGTGTCCAACATCGATACGTAAATCCTCATATCTCGGGCTCTGCCAGTCCGGATTGGCCCACATGCTCCGTCAGTCCGGATCGGCCCATATCCATCTCACGACTCCGGTCGGTATCCTCCGGATAACCTCCGAGCCCAAATACTATCACCGGTAGGTAGTAGTCCCTTTGCCTGGCTCATCGTCTACTGTACAACATACATTTCTTGCCCCGGGGTACCATACCGGGTCTACCATGAACCCGTAAACGGATCGTCTATCTCCTCGAATCGGGTTTCACATACCAATCTCAGAACCGAGAAAACTCATATTGGACGCCTCGAAATATCATATCAAGAGAAACTGGGTTTTTAAAACAATATATAATTTCCTTTGAAATATCACCACGGTTCTCAAATCCAGAATCTCATGAAAATAGTATCTCAATGCGTATAATCATAAAGCATGATGTATGCAAACATAGAACAGAAATGTGAGCATATCAAGTATATCATGCGACATAGCATAATGATGTGAGCGTAGCAAGTATATCATGCCACATAGCATAATGATGTGAGCATATCAATAAATCATGCCACCGAGTCATGTGACAATACTGTGTAGGGTTCCTAGGCACTCTTGTGAAGGTTCAAAAGGCATCAAACATGCCCGGATTAAAATTTAGACGTGCCGAACAACCCAAAGCCGGGATCTTTGCTAGATTATTAGGGTTTAACATGCAAGAAGATAACTTTTATCTAAGTGTGAGGGATTACAACCTTTGTAGTCCGCTCCTTCACTTCACAAGCTCCGAGTAGAAGTCCCTTTGCCGGGATCCACGATCTCCCGGACTCATGAGAGGCTCCACGACTCGAACGATCCATGCTAGCTCGAAGTATTCCAAATCTCCGATGATCTACCTTGAAGTTGCTACGACTCAAGTTTTCTCACTCTTATGAGATGAACACACTAATCTCAAGGGCTAGATGAGATGAGGATGAGAGAGTAGTAATTTTGCTTTCTTTTTATATCATTTTCTCATATTTTATCATCACTTTTGGATTTTCAAGAGAGCTTCTTCAAGAGAGAAGAAGAAGAAGATAATGGATAATGATAATATGAATTAATCCTTTTGTGATGAATAGAAAATAAAGTATATGATTGATATGTAAACCATGGTCAAGGATGAATGGATAAGAATGTGTAGAGAAACAACTAGGGTTAGGGTTTGGTTAGGTTAAAAGAATGTGTCATTCTAAATATCTTAAGAATGACAAAAGAAGAAAGCTTCTAGAAGGAACTTGAAGCATCCAACCCTAATCAAACCTTAACCTCAATTAATCATCCTTAAACATGTTTAACAATTAATCATATCATGTCACAATAATATATATCACATATATATTATATATTTGCAACAAAAGAAAATAATACAATTAACATATATCGCATATATATCAATGTATCACCCACTGAGAAAATGAAATAATAAAGCGAGCCAATATTAGATAATGTAATACAATATATCATATATATTATTATACATTAAATCATCGAATCAACACTTGAATCGATGATCCGGCTATATCGAATATTACCGACTAATATATCATGTACCGATTCATCGAATCAACACTTGATCCGATGACCCGGTTCATATCCATATATCGCGAGAATATAATGCGGTATCCCATATCGCATTATTCACGCTCCTGCGCATATCACATATGCGCCACTACTCCGTTTCGCCTGAGCCGAGAAACCTCTGTGTAGGACTCTAAAGAATCGTCAATACGCCGGTAGCAGGTGATGATCATATCAAACACCCACAAGCTGCAAGCGGTCAGCTAAACGTAACAGCCACCCAGGTATTGAGCGATCAGAAGATCAACAAGCTAGCCTGTGCGTTCTCCTGTGAATCCAACCAGTAACACTCCAGTACAGTCCGGTCTGTTCGTCTGATATGTCGCATATCAAGTCTAGGGGTGGTATACGTCAGACCCCAGTAACCGATAAGTCGTGTCGATGTGTGGCTCATAACGGGTCGAGAAACTACTAGTAACACTTACCAGTAAATCTCTATATCATCCCTGGCCAGGGACTTCCAGTTATAGCCAATCGAACACAGCACAACATCAACTCCCTATACCGGGAGAGACGAAGCCCCTCCTATCGCTCATTGCCTCCATGTGATTCGGGACTGTACCCAAAAGCCACCGTTTTACATGCCCTCTTGGACCTGGTAAGGTGAAAATCAAAGCACAGTGGGAATCACACAAGACTCCATGACGATCTCGGGTCTACAGACTACCCTGTACCAGTGTCACCGGAGAACTGCCATCTGACGTGTGGTATAACACCATCTGGGAGTTCTCAGCGAGTCCGTCCAGTGTACCCAGTCTCCACTGAGCACCCGTACACCATCTCTGATGTCTAACACCGATGGATATGGGATCATCCATCGCCCATCATATGGGTCAAGATGCGTATACGCTAGTCTACTCTGGCGTATCGATGCCCTGTCTCGATATACCCTCGACTAGGAACAGTTATAGGATGTACTCATCGACTACCGCGGCCCCACTAGTATGATCTCATCATAGTCCCAGTAGTCGAGTACAAACCCTAAGGGCTTTATCAACATGTGAGAGTAAAACAGTAAACCAATACAAGTCAACATGTTAAGATAAAGTGAAACCAAATAGCATACTATCATGACGAGCAAGAAAGTCATCTCTATATATAACCAAACATCCATTATAATATACATCATATGTACAACAATGGCCTCTAGGGCATATACATAACTAACAGTCTCCCACTTGCACTAAGGCCAGCTGCTGTAGTATCTCATACCTAGCATCCCGAATAATCTCTCAAACTGTATCTGGGGAATAACCTTCGTGAATGGATCTGCAGTGTTGTCCTTCGTATCTACTCTCCTGACCTCGATCTCCCGGCGATCAACTATCTCCCTGATCAGGTGATACCGCCTCAGAATATGTCTGGACTTTTGATGGGATCTGGGTTCCTTGGCCAAAGCAACAGCTCCATTGTTATCGCAATACAGAGGTATTGGATGCTCAATGGATGGAAGCACACCAAGTTCACTAATGAACTTCTTGATCCAGACAGCCTCTTTGGCAGCATCGTTGGCAGCGATGTATTCAGCCTCCATCGTTGAGTCTGCAACGGTATCCTGTTTGGAACTCTTCCAACATACCGCCCCTCCATTGAGGGTAAAGACAAAACCCGAATGCGACTTAGAGTCGTCCTTATCACTTTGGAAGCTGGAATCGGTAAAGGACTCGACCTGGAGTTCTCCGTTACCATACACCAAGAATATCTCCTTAGTCCTTCGCAAGTACTTGAGAATGTTCTTTACTGCTGTCCAATGACTCTCTCCTGGATCCGCTTGATACCGACTCACTACACTTAGTGAGTATGCTACATCGGGTCTGGTACATAGCATCGCATATATGATAGAGCCTACTGCCGAAGCATAGGGTATCCCTTGCATGCGAGCTCTCTCCAAATCAGTCTTGGGAGACATCTCTTTGGAGAGAGTGAGTCCAGAGATCGTGGGTTGGTTCCCACGCTTGGATTCTTCCATACTAAACCTCTTTAGTATGGTGTCAATGTACCTGGATTGGGACAATCCCAGTATCCGTTTAGATCTATCTCTATAGATCATGATTCCCAATATGCAGGAGGCATCACCTAGATCTTTCATTGAGAATCTCTGTGATAAGAAGAGTTTGACTGATTGCAGCATAGGAATATCATTTCCTATCAAGAGTATGTCATCCACGTACAATACGAGGAAGACTACCTTACCCTCTGCTACCTTCTTATAGATATAAGGTTCATCTATATTTTTGATGAAGTCAAACTCTTTGACTACAACATCAAAACAGATGTTCCAACTCCTCGATGCTTGCTTTAACCCATAAATGGATTTAAGCAGCTTGCACACCTTTCCGCTGCTCCCACTATCTACGAAGCCCTCTGGCTGAGTCATGTACACGCTCTCTTCTAAATCACCGTTTAGAAAGGCGGTCTTAACATCCATTTGCCAGATTTCGTAGTCATGGTATGCAGCAATGGCAAGTAAGATCCGGATGGACTTAAGCATAGCTACTGGAGAAAAGGTTTCGTCATAATCCACACCTGGTCATTGACGAAAACCCTTCGCTACCAGTCTAGCTTTGAAAGTCTCAACTTTTCCATCTACACCAAATTTCCTTTTAAAAATCCACTTGCTCCCAATGGGTTTTACCCCTTCAGGAGCATTTTCCAAAATCCATACTTTATTGGTGTACATGGATTCCATCTCAGATCGCATTGCATCCAGCCATTTCACAGAGTCACCACTCGTGATGGCCTGCTCGAAACTAGTCGGTTCATCATCATCCATGATGCAATCCTCGCTTCCACCATCAATGAGAAAACCGTAGTATCTCTTAGGTGGACGAGAAACCCTACTAGATCGGCAGAAAGGCAGGGGTTCGTCGGGTATTACTGAATCCTCTGGTTCCACTAAATCATCTGTTGTAGTTTGTTCTGCTGGAACTTCCTCCAGTTCAACCTCAGAGCCACTAATCTCTTTTGCAAGAAATTCTTTTTCTAAAAAGGTGGCGTGTTGAGCAACAAACACTTTTTGTTCCTCGCAGTGGTAGAAGATATACCCTCACGAATGCTTGGGATATCCAATAAACTTACATAAAACAGATCTTGCCTCGAGTTTGTCCGGGTTTCGTCTTTTGACATAAGCCGGGCAACCCCATATCTTAACAAAATTAAGATATGGCCTCTTCCCTTCCCATATCTCATATGGGGTGGTAGGCACTGATTTGGTAGGAACTTTATTCAGTATGAATGCCGCTGTCTCAAGTGCATACCCCCAGAAGGAAATAGGCAACTCAGCCTCGCTCATCATAGGACGCACCATATCTAATAGGGTGTGATTCCTCCGCTCCGATACACCGTTGTGCTGTGGTGTATAAGGGGGAGTAAGCTGAGAGCGAATCCCATTCTCTTTTAGATAATCTAGGAACTCACTGCTTAAGTATTCACCTCCTCGATCAGATCGAAGAATCTTAATACTTTTGCCCGTTTGGTTCTCTACTTCGTGTTTATATTCCCTGAATTTCTCAAAAGCTTCAGACTTGTGTTTCATCAGGAACACATATCCGAATCTTGAGAGATCGTCAGTGAATGTAATGAAGTAGGAAGAACCGTTCCTGGCATGCGTAGACATGGGACCGCATACATCACTATGTACCAGTCCTAAGAGTTCGGTAACTCTTTCTCCGTGTCCACTAAACGGAGCTTTGGTCATTTTTCCTTTGAGACATGAATGGCAAGTATCATAAGATGATAATTCGAACGGATTCAAATAACCATCCTTATGTAACTTAGCCAGTCGTGTTTCATTGATATGACCAAGTCTACAATGCCACAAGTAGGATTCGTTCATATCTGAACTTTTCCTCTTGTGCGTGTTTTGTATATTCAGGACTGTATTCTGATTTAGAATGAATATGCCATTATGTAACGAGCCTGATGCAATCAACTTTTGATCTAGGAATATGTTCATAACATTATCCTGTACTACAAAATTATATCCCTCTTTACTCAATAAAGAAACTGATATAATGTTGCACATCATGTTCGGTATATAGTAACACTCATTCAGAATCAGTGTATTACGACTTGGTAATACAAGGTGATATTCGCCAACTGTTTTGGCTACAATACTTGCACCGTTCCCTACTTGAACGGAATGATCACCTTTTCCCAGTTCTCTACCTTTACGTAGCCCATGTAACTGTTTACAAATGTGGGATCCTGATCCGGTATCTAATACCCAGGACGTAGGGTGAACTGAGAAACAGTTCTCAATAACTAACACACCTGAAGAAGATGCATCAAGATGCATGTTCTTTTGGGCGGTGTGAGAATCCAGACATTCTTCTATTTCCTGTTCAGTCTTATAACTCTTATAAGAAAGAACGGGTCCAACATTCCCTAACTCAGTACAATAATTGGGTTCAGTCAATACATCCATATTATTATCTTGATTATGGCATGACATGGTCGCTACCTGGAGAGAGAGAGAAGAAAACACTTTTAGCGTATGCTCTTGCAAGATTAGATTGGTTATTATCTTATCTAATCAGGATGTCTCCCACTGTTTTTATCAAATCTACCTTAAAACCCAGAAAGGTAAGATTAGCCGGGATTAATTACACCTTACAATTTCGTCAATCTTTCAGCCAGATCAGTGTCGGTACTTTGAGGGAGGTTCCCCGTGCTTTCGCACGGACCTAATTAATGTAAACCTCGTTTTCCCAGAGGCGTAACCCCGTTAACACTTTTCTAGACACCTACTTGATCGGCTAATTGTCCTGTGTAAAACTCTCCCAGGAGTAACTCTTACTCGCAACGGGTATCAGGATCCAACTATCTCATAGGAGGTATGCAATCTCATTGCAAATTTCAACACTTGAAATTCCTGATAATGTTTTGCCCCTAGTGTCCTATGACCTTGACGGAGGTCAACAAACCATAGGCTACTAGTCAAGTTCATCCCGTCATTTCTTGATTGAATTAAACCCACCCGCACGACCCTTGACGGAGGTCAACAAGGCCGTACGACTACCCTAATCCAATCTGCATCATATGCATAAGCAGGTAAATACTAATCAGCTACCGCACATTACGCCTTGACGGTCAACAAACGTAGCATGAATACTAACTAGTCTATATCTGAAATGACGGAGGGCTACGTAGGTTTTTCATAAAACCTTGAGCGTAATGAACTTGATATCGTCGTAGAATCGAGTAGTTTTTGAAAAGGAGTGTTTTTGAGGCTTTTCTTAGTTTCGCTAAAGGGGTCACTCCCGGTGAAGGGATCGTCGGCCCTTTCCTCATCGAATAAGGTGCAGGATATATCACATATACCGCTGTGCAAAGTAAAACACTAAAAGCAATCAAAAGACAAACCGCGTTTTGTAGCATCTGCCAGTTTTGCTAAAGGAGTCACTCCCGGTGAAGGGATCTCGGTCCTTTCCTCATCGAATAAGGTGCAGGATATATCGTATATATCACTGTGCAAAGCAAAACTGTAGCTACCCTTTTTATTAAGTTTTTTATTCTACAACATCTTTAGGTTTCTTTTCTTTTATTAATCTCATTTATAAAAATCCCATCAGCTTATGCTTCCTAAGCATCACAGAAGAAACGAAAGCAGTAATATTTATATATCAACATATATATATAGTATAAGCATTCGTCTCAGGCAGTAATATGATCTAATCATAGAACATTGCAGCAGAAGAACATATATGAAATATTGGATATACTAGGACGTCCGTGTTTTCAATACGAGCCTTTATAAAACACGGATTCCACGGTCGCGACGAATAGCCAAACCCACATCCCAAAACCCCTACGAGAGCGGCAAGTAACACTGCCAATTCTAGGGTTAGAAGACCCGGTCTCGACTCCTCGAGATGGCCTCCCACTGGACCCTAGAACCCGGTTACTTGTGCTCCCCACCTTGGGTCTACCTAATGCGGAAAAGTAAATAATATACACTGGTGACAGCAACCGCAACCTGGAAGTGCCCCAAATAAAAGAATATTACATTACAAATGAATTTTACATGAATGAAAATAAAAACCCTCATCTCACATAAAACCCCCGGCTATTCTGAACGCGACGATCCAATATAACATATCACAGCAACACATAATATCTCATATCATCAACGTAAGTAAATATGCGCATCCCAATTGTCGTTGACATATAGTAACGAAACCGGCGATATCACATATTACACTTACGGTCACAGAAAAGAAAGTATAAAACTACAATATTTGGAATCCACAATCACTTTAGACATCGTAAATCCGAAATATCACATACTTCGTATTTCATGCCTAACTCTATGAATTCCACATATTGTATCACATTCCAGATAAATAAACAGTATTAAACTTTTCGAACAGATAATCAAACACCCAAAATTTCCTAAACTGCTCAACACTTGAGCGGAGTTCAAATAATCCCAGAATATGTCACAGTACCGGTGATCCAGCCGTAGAAGGGTCAAGCCAACGCCTCACATGTGGCACGCCGTACTGCCCCAAACCCGAAGGTTCAAAAGACAGTTCAAGACGGTCACATAATCGAGTTAAGGTTTGTTGCCTTCTAGAGGGTCCACCGCTTAACTTGTACAATTTTTCCGAAAGATTTAAACCCGAATAAATTTCAACACTTGAAAATTTGCCGTACCGGGAAACAGTAAGTTAATGATATCCGTTCAAATAGTTTAACAGTTTCTAAATATCCGGAAAAAAATACGAATTTAAAATTTCCGATCGAGTCTACTATTACAAAACAAACCCCAGAATTTTAAACACCTGGAACAGATTAAAAATACACAGAATAGTCAGCAAGTACCTACGGTCATTACCATAAAATCCACGTGTCATGATCTCATCAATCCGCCGCGGAACCGCCGCGAAAGGCTTGCTTTCGCCGCGGTTCCGCCGCCGTTTAATCGAATTATGGGCTCGGGTTTTATGGTAATTCTTAGAATTCCCTGCTGATTTTTTTACATATTTTTAATTCAGAAAAATCCCAAAATTTAAAAAATTTCCAGAGAGGGGTCAAGTTTCGTCGTTCCGGGTTCGATCGGAGTTTTAACTTCGTAAACACATCGCCTAATGCTCTAGCTAGGCTCTGATACCACTGTAGGGTTCCTAGGCACTCTTGTGAAGGTTCAAAAGGCATCAAACATGCCCGGATTAAAATTTAGACGTGCCGAACAACCCAAAGCCGGGATCTTTGCTAGATTATTAGGATTTAACATGCAAGAAGATAACTTTTATCTAAGTGTGAGGGATTACAACCTTTGTAGTCCGCTCCTTCACTTCACAAGCTCCGAGTAGAAGTCCCTTTGCCGGGATCCACGATCTCCCGGACTCATGAGAGGCTCCACGACTCGAACGATCCATGCTAGCTCGAAGTATTCCAAATCTCCGATGATCTACCTTGAAGTTGCTACGACTCAAGCTTTCTCACTCTTATGAGATGAACACACTAATCTCAATGGCTAGATGAGATGAGGATGAGAGAGTAGTAATTTTGCTTTCTTTTTATATCATTTTCTCATATTTTATCATCACTTTTGGATTTTCAAGAGAGCTTCTTCAAGAGAGAAGAAGAAGAAGATAATGGATAATGATAATATGAATTAATCCTTTTATGATGAATAGAAAATAAAGTATATGATTGATATGTAAACCATGGTCAAGGATGAATGGATAAGAATGTGTAGAGAAACAACTAGGGTTAGGGTTTGGTTAGGTTAAAAGAATGTGTCATTCTAAATATCTTAAGAATGACAAAAGAAGAAAGCTTCTAGAAGGAACTTGAAGCATCCAACCCTAATCAAACCTTAACCTCAATTAATCATCCTTAAACATGTTTAACAATTAATCATATCATGTCACAATAATATATATCACATATATATTATATATTTGCAACAAAAGAAAATAATACAATTAACATATATCGCATATATATCAATGTATCATCCACTGAGAAAATGAAATAATAAAGCGAGCCAATATTAGATAATGTAATACAATATATCATATATATTATTATACATTAAATCATCGAATCAACACTTGAATCGATGATCCGGCTATATCGAATATTACCGACTAATATATCATGTACCGATTCATCGAATCAACACTTGATCCGATGACCCGGTTCATATCCATATATCGCGAGAATATAATACGGTATCCCATATCGCATTATTCACGCTCCTGCGCATATCACATTTGCGCCACTACTCCGTTTCGCCTGAGCCAAGAAACCTCTGTGTAGGACTCTAAAGAATCGTCAATACGCCGGTAGCAGGTAATGATCATATCAAACACCCACAAGCTGCAAGCGGTCAGCTAAACGTAACAGCCACCCAGGTATTGAGCGATCAGAAGATCAACAAGCTAGCCTGTGCGTTCTCCTGTGAATCCAACCAGTAACACTCCCGTACAGTCCGATCTGTTCGTCTGATATGTCGCATATCAAGTCTAGGGGTGGTATACGTCAGACCCCAGTAACCGATAAGTCGTGTCGATGTGTGGCTCATAACGGGTCGAGAAACTACTAGTAACACTTACCAGTAAATCTCTATATCAGCCCTGGCCAGGGACTTCCAGTTATAGCCAATCGAACACAGCACAACATCAACTCCCTATACCGGGAGAGACGAATCCGCTCCTATCGCTCATTGCCTCCATGTGATTCGGGACTGTACCCAAAAGCCACCGTTTTGCACGCCCTCTTGGACGTGGTAAGGTGGAAATCAAAGCACAGTGGGAATCACACAAGACTCCATGACGATCTCGGGCCTACAGACTACCCTGTACCAGTGTCACAGGAGAACTGCCATCTGACGTGTGGTATAACACCATCTGGGAGTTCTCAGCGAGTCCGTCCAGTGTACCCAGTCTCCACTGAGCACCCGTACACCATCTCTGATGTCTAACACCGATGGATATGGGATCATCCATCGCCTATCATATGGGTCAAGATGCGTATACGCTAGTCTACTCTGGCGTATCGATGCCCTGTCTCGATATACCCTCGACTAGGAACAGTTATAGGATGTACTCATCGACTACCGCGGCCCCACTAGTATGATCTCATCATAGTCCCAGTAGTCGAGTACAAACCCTAAGGGCTTTATCAACATGTGAGAGTAAAACAGTAAACCAATACAAGTCAACATGTTAAGATAAAGTGAAACCAAATAGCATACTATCATGACGAGCAAGAAAGTCGTCTCTATATATAACCAAGCATCCATTATAATATACATCATATGTACAACAATGGCCTCTAGGGCATATACATAATTAACATACTGAACAATTAAGAGTAGTAGCATGATATAGCAATTCTACTGTGTAAGTGACATAGCAATCTGTGATGATGAAAGTGTGTGAGCCGGCAAATATGTGTAAGTGTAACATACGCATCATCGATAATTGTGTAGCTGTGCTAGCACAGGTATATGTAATGCAATGAGGATATAATGAACGAAGCAGAAAGTAAATCGTGAGCGCAATGCTATAAGGTATACTTATCTAATCTAACATCTACATAAAGGCTAAACTAAGTGGTGTAGACGGGGATTAAATATCTATAACATATCCGAGTCGGTGAATCTATCAATCGGCATCGAGCCTCACAACATCACGTACGGTATAATCCATCGTACGACATCCTCTAGTCAAGGGTATGGATCAATCATCCAGTAAAACATCGCGTGCGGTAAACCATCGTATAGAGACAACAAACAGAATAGGGATTCTATCAACCTATATAACAATGAGGGTGCAGATCTATGTCACGTATGGAATATCACTCATTATTCTTATAATTATACACACACACACACACCCCTATATCTCAGGTCACATCCGTATCAATCTCATATCATAGGACCTGACAAAGGTACCAATATTCTTATATCGCCGTGCATCCGTATAACGACATATCAAACCAAGTCATCATATTTCATCGTATACTCTTTTCATCACATCAATATCTCACATAAAGTCATCTTATTAATCTCATGTCGTATTTATCGACCTCATAACTTGCCGCTATAATCTCATACTTATTCTCTTGCAACTACATATATATATATATATCGTGATTCACATTCATGTTTCATATCCTAATATATCAATTCCAGACAACCTTCCTATCATATCATTTCACACTAAAACCATTAACTATAACCTTAAGTCGTGGCATCTCTTATCTCTAAATTATAAATCACATATCAATGGTTGCGGGGGTATTATATGCTATCCACCCGACTTCCCCCATAGATATAAATCTACTCACCTGCAATCTCCTCGCTTAGCCGAAGTCGATGTGCTTCGTCGTCTCGGAAGTCCACACGAAGGTACCTACAATAAATACACAGCCGCAATGCTATTAAAATCAAGTCCGGAAAACCGAAACAGCACACGAAGTGCTCATAGGTTAGAACCTAGAGCTTGCGCATGCAAAAACAACAAAACAACCCTCGTCGTTGACGTACAAACATCCAACGACCCAATACAATATCAAATACCAAAACCCAAGTTCATAAATCGTAAATACCAAATTCATCAAAATAGGAAATCACTCCAAGATTTCATCTCGGGTTAATTGGGACTAAACAAGCAAAACAGGGAATAGTTTATAGGGATTAGGAGCTACAGCCAAAAACCCAACCCCAGAACCCAATAGAAATCTGGCGACATCACCATAATTTCCGGTCTCACCGGCCAACGTAGGGTAAAATTGGCTGGAACTTTGATTATGGTCTTCTGGTCGTTTATCTATGTCACTGGACTTGTTTGATTTTCTTGAAAATACCCCAGATAGCTCCAGATACCCTGTAGGCTAAAAACCACCACAAAACCGACATGGAACAATTTTAAGTTCGTATTTAGGTTCTAATCTGAGGCCTTGGCCAGTAAAACACCACTAAGGGTTATGTAAACACCCACTACAGATCACAAGTCTACACAATCACCCAAATCTTCTCTTGGAATTTCCAAACATCACTAATCTAAATCGATTTAACTCTAAACTACTATAGGGTGCTAGGAAACTCTAAAAATAAACAATAAGTGTAGGAATAACCTCATTGGGCGACTCAAGAATTTTCTTGAGTTGCTCAAAGTCTTCAAAATCCAACTTTGAAGCATCCATGGGGTTTGTATGGAGGTTGTGATCAGTTTTAGTGAAGGGGTGTAAGGTTTTAGTGAAGAAATTGAGATGATACATAGAGGTGGAGGTGGAGGGAGTATGATGATGAGGGAGTTGAAGAAAAACAATGGGGGAGGAAATGAAGGCAGCCCCTTTCTCTCTCCTATCCTCACTCTCTCTTATTCTCACCCTCTCACAAGCCCATGCCTCATCATTTGGTCCCCTCTCTCTCTTGAATAATTCTCTTTCTTTTCTTTTCTCACAATAATTCCCATAATACCGATAAAACAACACAAATGAAACAACATGTAACAAAATGCAACATGTCATGGTGCACTGGCCATGATTAATTAAAAAGACGGATTTGGCCTAATTGCAATTAATAGTGCACCAATCAAGTTTAATTTTAAACTTGCATATAATAAATTATAAAAATACCCAAATCCGATAAATATATTTTTAAATGAATATATCGTTTTAATCTCCAATTATTTCCCAAATATTGGTATATATTTATACCATTTTACGAAAACTCCAAATTCACAAATCGAATAGTTTTCGCGAAATATATTATTTTAATATTAAATTCCAAAACTAATATTTTATATTTTCTGAAATGTTACAATCTTCCCCTATTAAATAAATTCGGTCCCCGAATTTAAATTTAAATCCTCAATTAATAAAACATTTCAATAATCTGCTAAAATCAATGGGGCTCCGAAATCACGGAAGATACAGAAATACCACAACGCATCGTGTGCGCCTGAAAACGAGTATGAAACTCGAAATCGAACTCCGTCATGCGCCACGCAATCATCGGAGTTACAATGGAGATACATGTCTCGAAATCCACTACTGAAATCCAATATACACTAGTCGAATACTATCATGCGTATATAGTACGCATCCTTGGCAAAAAATATCCTAAAACTGAATAAAACACATGCAAAATCTTTTCTAAATCGCTGTGTGATGTGTGACTCATAGCACAAGTGACGGACGCTCATTTGTAAAGTAATAAATATACATTCATATATGTTTTGCTCAAATATACATTCCGCCGTTTTGAAATATCCCAAAAGGTTTTCTTTTATAAACGTTCGTGTTGCTCACAGACACATAGGAGATAGCGAGACTATAGCTCCTTTTTGAAAAACCTCTTGGTAAACTTTTGATGCATGCAAAATACTTAGGTACTGTCCTCAGATCAGTCATGTTCGGCTACCTACATATGGTACTCAACATCAAAATATAATGCCCAAGAGCAAAAATCAGCCTCAAAAGGCGTATCCAATAATCACGTGCGTCTGGTGCGCACAGAAATCAAAGACAAATACAAGTGCTACGAATGTGCATAAAACCAAATTAAGTGCAACCGGTGTGCTCAAAAGCATTTGTCAAATGCAATGGGTGTGCATGATAACAACATCAAGTGCATCTAGAGTGCATGAAAATCTGAACCCTGTGCAACTAACCTGCATGAATGGATATCTAAATCAAGTGCATCCAACATGCATGAATAGAACCTCAATCAAGTGCATCCGACATGCACGAATAAAATCTAAATCAAGTGGATCCAACATGCACGAATAAAATCTCAATCAAGTGCATCCGACATGCACGAATAAAAGTCTAGGTTAAGTGCATCCGTTGCGCACAAAATCCCACACCATGCGCCTCATATGCCCAAAAATCCAACCCAAGCACGTCAGGCCCGTATAAAGCATCTAGTGCAGTAGCATGCACGATAACGAACGTCAAGTGCAAACGCGCACAATAACATAAATCTGGTGAAACAATGCTCAAGGTCATAAATCGGGTGCAACCAATGTACGAAGTATAAATCTAGTGCAACCAATGCACGAAATACCAATCTGGTGCAACAAATGCACGAAATACGAATCGGGTGCAATAAGTGCACGGAAACTCATCAATGACTCAAATGCGTATAAAAACAACACCGAGTTTATCATGGTGTATAAAATCATAAACGTGTGCACTGCGTGCACAAATCACGTATCAATGCACTGCAAGCACGTGTGAGCTATACCTAGTGCAAAAACCAAATCGAGTGCATACCACATGCACAAATCAAATCAACCGTATGAAATCCAAGAAATCATAAACACGTGCAGCCAAAGGACAAAATCAATATTAAGTGCAATTGATATGCACAATTCATAAACCAATACAACGGTGTATAAAACATATATCAAGTGCAATAACTATGCACAAAATGTAAAAACCCAGTAGGTGCAGCCATGGTGCACGGAAACAATATCATGAAACTCAATCATCAAAACTCAAATCCAAGCGATATAAGAGTGATACTCGGATCACAAACGCAAATCACAACAAATGACATTGAGGTACACCTCCTACAATGTCAAAAAATGCCGGTGCGCCTAAAACTAGCAGTGCAAGAACATCTGCCTGCCTCCTGCTCACGGTCTGGCATCCTCTGTCTCTGGGTCCTCATTTCCTCTGTGGTTTACCAATCTCGCAATCCATCGTCTCATCGGCCCGATCAGGTGTACTAACGGAAACGATTCCGCTCTGACACTCCTCTGGTCATCTTTCGGCCAATTAGTATGACTACTCGTAAAGCAGCACATCAGTGGCGTCGGCCTCTGGCCCTCTGAATACACATGACACGACTGATCCTCGGTGCAAATCTTATCGCAGCAGCGTCCTGGAAGGAACCTGCTCAAGGTCTCTTTCGATCTCGTCTATGCCGAACTATACGAAGGCTGGTACTCATACATAATCTTTTCTAATTTTCTGGACATCTGCGTTCTCAGCACAGCATTTTCTTGGGAACTGGCCATATCCCAACACCTCTGTACACATATCCGATCTCTAATATCAACGGGGAGCAACAACAGCTCGTTAGCATCTCACACGAACCTCTTGTTTCACCCATCTTCATTATCGCCCACATCGAAATCACGTCATGCTATCTGCGTACTGTAATTGTTCTCGGCTACAGTCAATTCGGAGTCTCTCATACGGACTCGAAATTATGAACTCAGGTATCTTCACCACTCTGTGGAAGATATCTCACCGAACACGTCCTCTGGAACTCGTCCCAATCATCGGAGGAACACTCTTTATTCGTCCATTCTCAATCAACTCACAATGCATCTAGGTGAGGTCCTTTATCCGAAGCTGGTCCACATACTAATCTCCTATCGGAGCATCCAACAAATAACATAATCTCTGGATCGATCTACTTTAGATCTGAATAAGATTCTCCACACTGGAAATCTTCAACTGAACTGAGTCTGTGTCGGCGCATCAAATCAGATGAATCATCTCAGTCGCTCAACTCAACTCAAGATAGACTAGCTATTTTCTGTCGCATCTCTACCTGAAAGGTCCAGCGATCTCAGCTCATAAGCTCTGGAAGCGACATCCCATCAATCTCAGCAATGGCTGGGTCATCTGTCTACACAGTAGACAACATCACGATCTCTGAGTTAGGCCGTACATCAACAGTTCTCTCACAACAGGCAGCCTCTATCAGTGGCCCGATCATTCGGTGTAAAACCGAACACTCACCTCAAATGAGAGGTCACAACAAAAACACTAAATCGAGACGTTCCCATGACACCAGAAAACACGATGGTCAGTCTTCTTCCATGACGAGCTCGCCCTGACCGCATCACTAGCAGCAGCTCAATCTGTGCTCAAACCTTGGTGACAAGAACCTCAAGCATGTATCGATAAGGATAGATCAAATGGATAAAAAGAATCAACAGATCCCAAAATGGATACATGATCATAAGGAGGAACATAACCAATGAGAGTACGATCATGGGAACGAATAGAATAAAGGATCTCAAATGGATGTATGATCACGGGAACGAAGAGAATCACGGATCTCAAGGTATGTACATCCTAAGTTCAATTAAGTGGAGTATCGTATCGTATGTATGCCGCGGAACATACGTACAGTACGTCACTCTACTTGAGTTACCTACTCCATCAATCAGGGCCAACCTATGAAACGAAATTTCAGGTCTAATACCCTCCCGTTCAAGTCTAAGTTTCGTAAGGTCAAGCTTAGGTTCCGAAATATTTACGCCCTAGACTCTGCATAGTCAAACCCAGACTCAAACCAAGGTTAAACCTAGCGCTCTGATACCAACTTTGTCACGACCCGAAATTTAGTTCGTGACCGGCACTTAAATCACACAACGTCTAAAGGCATAACGTAAATTAAGGAAGCCGAAGCCCGGAAATCAAAACCTTTTTAAAAAAAATAAAAGAGGTGAAGTTTTGAAATAAAGGTATGATGAAATCAAACGTTTTATTAAATGGATAGATAATGGAACATGAAAATGCAAGTGGATTATACTAGTTGAAAAACATGCTTCGTCTTCTTCAAAATTTGGGCAGAACCTCCCTTGTATATTTTGATCCAAAACCACATATACATGATAACAATAAAGGCATCCCTAAGCCGGAGCTAGCTCTTCGCCAATCGGCGGAATCACAACCACGCAAATCAGAAATATATGTATACGACGTCCAACGGCGAAGATTAACACAAAATGATATTGTAAAGAAGCAAAACATCAAATCCCCCAATAACGAACATATAACCCGTCGCTCTAAGTCTCGCAAGCACAAGTCTTTCTAAGTCTTACTAGTTATACAAATACTAGTTTCTAATTGATGGGTTGACTAGATACAACAGAAATAATAATACAAGAGTGGGCACAATCCAATATGTCCCACCTACCATAGAAAATCACCCGAATGCAAGATGTGTACCAGCGATACCGCTACAGATCCATGCTGTCAACCTGTAAGAACTGTGGCACAATGGGGGTATGTTGCCAACTCGTCAGTAGAAAACATCAGTAGGTAGAAATCGAATAAAACAACGATTTCCTAGGTCAACTATATCATGAATGTAATACTATGATATCTAGGTTGACCGTGTCTGCATATATGCCAATAATAATCAATGCCCATTGTTTACAGCCGAAAGACGCCACCGGGACGTTAGGACGTCTGGCCTGAATTTTGGGTGGCAGATGCTATTTGGTTTTATCCATCCACCTCTCCGAAGATGCCAAGTTGATTTATGGCACCGTGTATCGGAGGTTTGGACAGATGCAGCCGTTGTAGAAGACATTATCAGATTCCCCCTCATTGTGAGGGGTTTATGATTGTAGGGACGCTTTTCCCTGCAGGCGTAAGCCCCTGCAGTTAATTACGTTACCATATCGCGGTAAGCACTTTCTCCGGCTCCAGAAGTTCACTTCGTATCGTGTGTGTTTGTTTTATTTTTGGTTGTCCGTAGATTGTATACGGAGACTATTTTGTGTTGTCGCCTGTAGGGTGTGGATTAGTCTAAATCCGTATTTTCTTAGATTTGGGTTTGTTTGATTTAAGGATCGTTAACCTTGCTTAAGATTATGATCGATTCAATTGTTTGTTAAGGATACGCTAATCCGATATTGGACTAAGATCTACTCAACGGGGGTTCAGGATCATTTTTTATCCAATAAAAGAGCATTTGGACTCTATCGTTTTAGTTTAAGGATGTTGCGATCCATAGGCTAGTTTAAGGACATTACGGTCCATGTTTAGTTTAAGGACGTTTCAGTCCACTGTTTAGTTTAAGGACGTTTCGTTCCAGATTTTAGTTTAGGGACGTTACGGTCTATTGTTAATTTAGGACGTTTCGGTCCGTTGTTAGTTTAGGGACGTTTCGGTCTGTAGTTTAGTTTATGGACGTTACGGTCCACGGATCACTATTTTTGAGGTGAGGGTTTAGTTTAAGAACGTGGCGGTCCACTATAGTTTAAGGACGTTGCGGTCCGTTGTTAGTTTATGGACGTTGCGGTCCACAGTTGCTGGTTGTTGGGACCCGCTACCTCTCTGAAAACGTTGAAGAATTACAACGACATGTATCAGCCGTGTGAGGAGATGTACCCTTGAACCAATGGATATTCATCGGGGACTTGGTAGTCTTGTTTGGGACTAAGGCCAATTTAGAAGAAGACAAATGGGCTTGGTCGATTTGGGTTTTGGCCAACCTTGGGCTCAGCCCACTTGATTACTTGTTTGGTCTTGATCCCCTTTTTGTATCAGTACTGCTGAGCATTGATTTGGGTTCTGACACCCCTTTTTCTTTTTGTTTTATTTATATTATTTTATATGGAGTGTTAAACAATTTATAATGCCCACATGCAGGGCACGTGAAGCGCTTGGCGCCGAGCGCCACACACTGAGTGCTAAGCACCTTTTTATTAAATAGTGCGCACGTGAGGGACACATGGAGCACTCGGCGCCGAGCGCCAGACTTCGAGTGCTAAGTGCTTTTTATTAAATAGCTCCTATGTGAGGAGCACGTGGAGCGCTCGGCGCTGAGCGCCAGATTTTGAGTGCTAAGCGCTTATTAAATAGCGCCGACATAAGGAGCACGTGGAGAGCTCGGCGCTGAGTGCCACACTTTGAGTGCTAAGCACTGAGTTTTCCGTTCTGCTCAATTCAATTCTCTGAGAATTTGATTCTCACTTGTGAAAGACTTTGTCTTATATATCTGAGATCTGGAAAAAGAACTAAGTTCTTCTGATGTGAGAGTTAAACTCTTAGATATGGAGGAGATGCTATGATCTCTTTTATTTTTATCTACCTTGAGGAGAAATCGTTCTCGTCTTGAAGTTTACGGGGGAGGGGGGGTTTCTTCTCTACAAGGCTTGATGTCTTGCGTCCTTTATATATCGGAGGCTGATTTGTTGATTTAGTTAAGGAAATCTCTTATTGAGAGATATCTAATTGATTTGGGGATTTTATCCACTGTTGGATCTTTGATCCCAGGATTTCTGTTTTAGAGAAGATATTTTTCTTGTTCTCAACAAGATTGGGAAAATATTTTCCCATACAGAGCTTATTCTGTATCTTGGTGATTCTTAATCACCATTGGATCTTCAATCCAATGGTGCTATGTTATACAGAGATTAACCTATCTTGTTTTAGGAAGATTCGAGGAATATTTCCTCAATAGAATTTAATTCTGTAATTTCTTGATTTATCATCTTCGTTGGATCTTTGATCCAAGGGTGGAGAAGTTTTAGTTCGGGCGCTGGCGCTCTAGTGCTTTGCACGTGAGGCGCTGCCTCAGAGTTTTTAACTCTTGGCGTTGGCGCTCTCCTGCTTTGCATGTGAGGCGCTGCCTCAGTTCAAATTTTGAACAGAGCCTTGCTCTCTTATTGGGGGGAAACAAATGCCCCTCCCCCCACCGTTGCGCTCACGTGGCTCACACGTGAGTGCAGCGGTGGCAACCTTTCCACCGTTGGATCATCTTGGAAGTTGGATCGTCTTCCAGCGCCTATAAGTAGGGCTTTTGTCCCTTGAGATGACTTCTGTTCATCTTCTTCCTTTCTTGTTTCTGAGAATTTAATTCTCCCTTTAGAGCTTAGATCTCTGCCCAAGGAAATTCCTTTTAGAGTTAAAACTCTGCCCAAATTTTGTTAGGATCGAACCTATTAACAGAGCTTTGCTCTTCTCAGATCGTAGATCTTAAAATGGATTTTTAGGGCTACTTAACCCATTAATTAGAAAAATGTTCATCTCTATGAAGAATTCTTAGAGTTCGTTTTGTAGACCTTAAAGATCTTGGAGTTTTTACTCTGCAAAAAGCTTTGCTTTTTTCTCAAGCCCATCTCTTAGAGATCCACGGACATGATCTTGGAGTAGTAAACCTCAATGTCTTGGGCATTCCTCTCTGATTCTTGAGGTTTCATAGGGGTTTTATTTTTCATTTCCTTATCATGGGGGTTTCTGGAATTTAATTCCATCGCATAAAAGGAATTTAATTCCTTACCGAAGAGCTTACCTCTGAAAGATCAAAGGGCCCTTCATGAATTTCATTCCTTGGTGTTATTGATCGTTTTCATAAGGTTGCATAATTTTAAATTTGTTGGGTTTTCTAACAGAACTTGTTTTCTCTACGGGGTTGTCATGAGTTGTTTAAACTCCCGTGTCTGTTTAATGAGAATTTTCTTGATCAGCTCGATCACTAAACTTTTACAGATTTTTCTTTTCAGATACTATGGCCGCTCATCTGTATGATCTCGACAAAATTATTTCTTATGAAGACATTCGCATCCAAGACCGCTGCCAAAACTAGGAGTTTACAAACACCTAATGCGTTGAGGTTATGCTTCACTTCGATGAGTACAACGGTCGACTACTTCCCCGCCGTTCTGCTCTTTTGAAGATCAACGTGGGAGCGATTTGCGAAGCACTTCCTGGATTTTACGAGGCCATGCCGCTTAAGGCACTTAATGATGCCGAAGACAAGGTCCACTCAGTATATCTGATGGGCCTGGTCTCAAAGAGGCTGCGAGATAATCTTGTTGATATCTTGCATCAAGTTTTCCAACAGACGACGATAATCTTTGCCTACCAAAGAACGGATGACATCAGCGAGGATCCTGACGCTTGCATTCGTGAGAAGGTGCACACGAAAATGGTCAGAAAAGCTAGAAGCAGTTTAGATGGCCTTGCTTCCGAATTCCTCGATCCAGGTCCTGGATTTAGTGTTTTGCCATTTTAAACATTTTCTTTTGTTTTTGTATGAGTTCTTGGAGTATGAATTACAAAACATTCTTTCCCCCAATTTTTTACATGTATTCTCCATGAAGTGTCGTTATACTGTTGTTGGAATTCACGTGCTTTGCGCATGAGGCGCTGTTGGGGATTTTAATCTTGGATTAGCATCGGCGCGAATGTGTTATGCACGTGTAGTGCCGTTTTAGTTTTCAAAAGTATCGACATGGGTGCTCACGTGCTATGCGCGTGAGGCTCTGCTGATGAGGTCGTTTCATCTCCCTACTCTGAGTCCAATGAGTCACCTTTTTCATTTCCCATGCTCTCCCTTTTTTCTAGGCCTTGGGAATAGTTCCACCATGCACACATTTTCTGTGCATGGAATTGAATGCTTCCCGTTATAACCTGAAGCCGTGCCTTTTTTCCTCTCTAAAGAGAAAACCATTTAGACCTTAGGGTGATCATTTTGAGAAAGAAACCAAAGGTTATGGCTTGCAACCGCCCCCACGCTCGTCGGCAACCATGGAAGGCGCCCATTGAGGAGATTATTTCTCGCTTTGCTGCATGGCTAGTAGACCCTCTTTTTACAGACGCTCAGTATGACGCGGTGATGTATGAGCTCCTGACTCGTAGGGGCTCTTCTCTTCCTATGGCTCCATTTGGCTCTGGATGATCTTTCTATCCGTGCTTGCTGATATCCCTCTTCATTCGGCGGAGATGACTCCAATGATTCTTGATATGGAAGAGGACAAAATTGAGCGTTTACATGAGGCACACTTAAATACCCAGCCTCTGAAGTATCGTTCGGTTCATTTATTGAGTCAAATAAGAGCCCGGCGGGCCACAGTGTTCGCTTTTGCTGACGAGCACGGTGCTAACTGGTGGGGAGCAACTCCTCGTGAAAACCGTCGCTTTGACATGTTGGAGAAGGAAGAGAGGGAATTGGCGAACTTTGTATTTTGTTTTGTTAACCCCTGTATCTCTGATCCCATATTTGGTGATCTTTTCCCTATAGAGTAGTTTATTTAAATTGATGTATTTATCTTATTATTGACTGTTGAATGCTTTCTATTGAATCTTTCTGTTCGTCATATATTCATACGTGCATCCCACATGTGTACATGAGATTTACATTTTACCCTTAGGAATTTTCTTTAAGTGCGAGCGCTATTGTCGTGTTGCCTGCAAATCAGCGCGTTTTGGATACCATTTCCATTTAAGCAGGCATACAGTCGTGAATGCAAGCTTAATGGGGTGTACACCAAAAACTCTCCTTATTTCCTTACATAGCACATGGTTTGTGCGTGTTTTCAATTGAGTATTGTCGTCGAGTGGAGGCTTGCCTACATGGTCTTGAGTGCATATGTCTTCCTTCTAATCTCTTGACTGCAAAGACGAGCTTGCGGGGGTTGATCGAACGGTGCACCGCTAACCAAGGCCACTCGTGCGTACGAAATTTGGTGAGTTCTTCAAGAAGCAATCACCGAGGTGGTCGCTCTTGATAAAGCCGTCATCTTTACCCGCGAGATGGTTGAAGCTCATAATGTTGTTGAAAGGGAGCTTGAGATTCGGTTTGCTTCTTATCAGAATCAACAGGCTCAGGCGGGGACTCATCTCACAGGCATAACGGAGCTTGAGGCCGAGGTCCAGCGGAATACCGATGAGCTTACGAGCCTGCTGCACCGTGCACCGTCTTAAGCATTTTTTCGTCGTTGTGTATTTTTTTTGTTCATTTACGAATAGGAATATCTTGTATTCATTTTGATTCATGAATAAAGGACATATTTTATCTCATACTGGCGCTTTCTTTTCTTTGTCGTGTCGTTGGCATGCGACTTTAGCAAATGTGGCCTGTAGATGGTAGATAACGGTTCATCTTGAACTCCTTGCAGGGTAGCGATGGATTAGGAAAAAGGTCCAGGTCTACTACTTAATACTTTTCAACTTTATGAGTCGTGAGGGTCTCATAAAGATGTTTCTCCCCACGAGTCGAGAGGATCTCGTAGGTGTAATTTCTCCTTAGGGGTCGTGAGAACTCCTAAGTGCGTTTTCTCTTGAGAGTCGTAAGGATCTCACAAGAGAGTTTTCTTTTTACGGGTTGAAAGGTTTGCACAGGGCCACTGATCTCCCTGGGGGTCGATACGAATCGAGAGATGTTTGGTTGACTTGATTCCGAGACGGAGCATAGTTCCTGCGGGGAGATCATTGGTTGACTTGTTTTCGAGACGGAGCATTGTTCAGGTGGGGAGGTCTTTAGTTGACCTGTTTCCGAGACGGAGCATTGTTCCGGTAGGGATGTCATTGGTTGACTTGTTTCGGAGACGGTGCGTTGTTCCGGCGGGGAGGTCATTGGTTGACTTGTTTCCGAGACGTAGCGTTGTTCCGGCGGGGAGGTCATTGGTTGACTTGTTTCTGAGACGGAGCGTTGTTCCGGGGAAGATGTCATTGGTTGACTTGTTTCCGAGACTTTTTTCCGAGACGGGGCGTTGTTCTGGCTGGGAGGTCATTGGTTGACTTGTTTCGGAGACGGAGCGTTGTTCCGGCGGGGAGGTCATTGGTTGACTTGTTTCCGAGACGGAGCGATGTTCCGGTGGGGAGGTCATTGGTTGACTTGCTTCCGAGACAGAGCGTTGTTCTGGCGGGGAGGTCATTGGTTGATTTCCTCCGCTTTCTGCTGTGTCGAGAAGGAACGCCGTGTCAATCTTATGGGATGCCGATGTTGCCGTCGAGATCTGACTCTCCCTTTGACAGAGTCTGTTGGGAAATGTGGTTCCCTTTTCATTTATCCCTATGGATTGTATACAGGGGTTAGTATGGATCTGCTTGTAGGGTAAAATTTCATTATTTTATTTTTTTTATTTCCTTCCATGATGCTCTATCATTTCAGCTTTTTATATCGCGAAAGTCGCGATTGCCCAATCATTTCGGCTATTTTTCACTTTACTTGCTTCCTTTTATTGCGAGTTGCCTAATCTTTTCGGCTATTTGTTTATGTATTTTTGGCTTGCTGATTTTGTTGCGAGTATGGACTTGAGATCTGATACCAATCTGAGCACCAGCATCATTGCGACTGGAATATTGCCAGGAGAGAATCATCACTTGCCGTGAAAGGACTTGGAATTTGTTACCGATTTAGGCGTCAGTATCGCTACTACTGGAACGTTGCCAGGAGCGAATCATCATTTGCCTTGGCCGCTATCGAACAAAGGTGGCTTAGTAGACAGGGTTAGGCACCTGACGACTAAGGATTTTGATTTCGTGAGTCGTAAGGGTCTCATAAAGGTATTTCTCCCTACGAGTCGTGAGGATCTCTTAGGTGTAATTTCTTTTTAGGGGTCATGAGGAATCCTAAGTGCGTTTTCTCTTGAGAGTCGTAAGGATCTCACAAGAGCATTTTCTCCTTGCAAGTCGAGAGGACCTACAAGTGTTGTTCACCAAATAGGGGAATTTCACACCATTGATGGAACTGGGTGAGGGAACTCTTATTTATGCCTGTGGATTGTATACAGAGGTCAATATTGATAGCTCGTAGGGCAGTTTGGGGGATCTGATGACTTAAGAACAGGTTTAGGTTCCTGTATCTTAAGACTTTTGAATCCTGTGAGCCGTGAGGGTCTCATAGGGGGAGGGGGGAAATTCTCCTTACAAGTCGTGAGGATCTCGTTAGTGTAATTTCTCATTAGGGATCGTGAGGATTCTTAAGTTTTTTGCTCGCTTGTGAGTCGTAAGGATCTCACACGGGTATTTTCTTCTTACAAGGTCGAGAGTACCCTACAAGTGCACAGGAAATTTTTTACGAGTCTGCACCCTTTCGGGTTTTCACAAACTCACCGGTAGCCCTGCCGTTTTTACTCACAGAGCCCTTTCAAATTTTCATTCATGCCCATTTCTCTTATGGACATACCGTTTTTTGTTTTTTTGCCGCGTTAGCCTAAGGATGCTGCGGTTCGTAGTAGTTTACGGACGTTATGGTCTGTAGCTAGTTTCTGGACATTGCAGTCCATTGTTAGTTTAAGGACGTTTCGGTCCGTAGCTAGTTTCAGGACATGGTGGTCTATTATTAGTTTTAAGGACGTTTCGGTCCGTTGTTAGTTTAGGGACGTTTCGGTCCATTGTTTTCCGTGTTTGGGATGTGGTATCGTTGGATACTACTTTTAGAGTCTTGACTCAAGAAGATAGCGAGTGGACATAGGCTTCGTCATCTATCATTGACCTGAGTCGTGACCCGTCAGGCCTAATACTTCTTCAAGATTCGGTTGTTTATTGGCCTAAAGGGTCTTTCGTCATGCATATCCATGAGCAAGTAAGCCCCACCATGGTAGACTTTGTCTATGATGTACGGGCCTTCATAGTTTGGCTCGAATTTCCCCCGTTTGGCACGATTGGGGATCATAGGTCTTTTGACAACTAATATGAGTACGCCTTGGCGGAATGTTCTCGGCCTAGTTAATCATTCGTATGAGCGTGTCATCTTTGCTTTGTAAGACTCCAAATTTTGCTGCGCCATGAGACAAGTTTCATCGACGGCGTCGAGCTTCTCAAGATGAAGATGAGCATTCTCTTCATCTGCTAGTTCATAACGAACCGCTACTCGTAGAGAGGGTAGCTCTATTTCTAAGGGGAGAACTGCTTTCGTGCCGAATACCAATATATACGGCGTTGTATTCGTAGCCGTTTTGAACGTAGTTCGATACGCCCAGAGAGCTTCATGATGTCTCTCGTGCCAGTCCTTTTTATTTTTGGACACCGTCTTCTTTATGATCTTTCTCATGGTTTTGTTGAAAGCCTCAGCTAGACCGTTAGCTCGGGGATTATAGACCGAAGAGTATCTCCAATCTATATTATGCTGCTGTGTGAAGCGGCTGATTTTGTGACTTCTGTAGGCCGGCCCGTTATCGGAGATAATCCGTCGCGGAGTGCCGAACCGACAGATGACGTGTGTCATGAAGAAATGGAGGATGTTCTCCGTCTTCACTTTTCTTAGCGGTATGGCTTCTGCCCACTTAGAGAAGTAATCGGTTGTCACTAATATGAACCGATGTCCTTTGGATGACGCTGGTTCGATGAGCCCAATTATGTCGGTTCCCCACATTTCGAATAGCGACCTAGCCACTGTTGGTTGTAGCGGGTTTGGATGCTGGGGGATGAAGTCTCCATGAATTTGGAACGAGTGGCACTGCTTCGCGTATTCGAGGCAATCCTGAATCATCGTGGGCCAATAGTAGCCGATTCTTTTGATCTTCAGCTTCATCTTTGGCCTGGCTTGATGAGAACCGCAGAGTCCGTCGTGAGTTTTTTGAACGACTCTCCTTGCTTTATCCGGTCCCAGGCATCTTAGCCACAGATAGTCGAACGATCTCTTATATAGAGTATCATTGACGAAGGAGAAAGACAGAGCTCGTTTCATGAGCCGATGTCTTGAGGATGCATCTTCCGGTGTTTGACAGGATTTGAAGTAGTCCATAAAGACTTCTCTCTAATCCTTAGCATTTTCTTGGTCCTCTATTTGTAGGGTTGTTTGCTTGGTCTCTTCCTTTTCTTCAAACGACTCTGGAAATATTTCTGCTGGTGCAACAACCCGACGGTTTTGTACAATGAACTTTACGTCATCGAGGTTTTTGTCAGCCAGTTCTTTAGCGAGTTTGTCTAATGCATCCGCTTTGCTTTTTTTTGTACGTGGTATGCTTTCCAGGACGTAAGAAGAAATTTGAGTTAGTAACTGTTGCACTCTTTTGCCATATTTTACCAACTCTGGCTTGCTCGTCTGATAGTCACCATTTACTTGGCTAACGACCAGCTGGGAGTCTCCGTATATGAGGAGGTTTTCGATTCCCAGGTCGACATCGATCTCAAGACCTTCTATCAACGCCTCATATTCTGCTTCATTGTTTGTCCTTGGCTCTGTTAAGGAAAAGGCAAAGCGCATTATCCCTCTTTGTGGAGTCACGAAGATAAGGCCAACCCCAGATTTGATTATGGGGGAGCTGTGCTTTTGGTTCTTCATGGAAGATGCCCCATCGAAGTAGAGTTCCCATCGGGTATCACTGTCTCCTCTCTCCCCGTCTATCGTGTCAAACACGTGCTCGTCTGGCAATTCACAATTTAGGGGTGAATCGACAGGTATCAGATGCTCAACGATGGCCTGGCCTTTCACTACCTTGAGTGGTCGGTATGTTATCGAGAATTCCATTAAGAGTAGGGCCCATTTAGCAAGCCGTCCCGTTAGTATGGCTCTTGACATCAAATATTTTAGAGGATCCACTTTTGATATGAGATGGACCTCATGGGCCAAAGCATATTGCCGAAGCTTCGTTATCGCGAAGATTAATGCCAGGCTGTGTTTTTCGATAGGGGAGTAGTTATTTTCTGCCACCAGGAGAACTTGACTCAAATAGTGGAGGGCTTTCTCTTTCCCTTGGTCGTTCTCCTGTGCCCATAGCGTGCCTATAGAACCTTCAAGGGCTGTTGTGTACAGGATAAGGGGATTTCCCTTGACTGGTGCGGTCATTACTGGCGGGTTCTGCAGATATTACTTGATTTCGACCAGTGCGCTTTGGCATTTACGATCCCAAACGAACGGGGTTCCCTTCTTCATCAGGTGACTGTAGGGACGGCATTTTCCGGAAAGGTTGGCTATGAACCGTCGGATATATGCGAGCTTTCCTTGTAGAGACCACAATTGTTTTAAAGTTCTTGGAGTAGGCATTTCCATAATCGCCTTGACCTTTGATGGATCTATTTTGATGCCCCGATGTCGTATGATGAACCCTAGAAATTTGCCTGAGGAGATTCCAAATGCGCACTTCAGAGGGTTCATCTTCAGGTTATACTTACGAAGACGTTGGAACACTGTTTTCAAATGCTCCCAGTGTTCCTCGTATGATTTTCTTTTCACTACATGGTCGTCGATGTAACATTCGACAATCTAATGTATGAGGTCATCGAAGATCTTCGTCATGGCCCTCTTGTTGGTAGCGCGTGCATTATTCAGACCGAAAGGCATCACTTTATAGCAAAATATGCCTAGAGGAGTCCCGAAAGCGATATGCTTTTGGTCTTTGGGAAGCATCTTTATTTGATTGTACCCTGATGATCCGTCGATGAAGGAGAATACTTCATGAGTGGATGTGTTATCTATCATCAGCTCGGTAGCCGGTACGGGAAAGTCATTCTTTGGACAGGCTTTGTTGAGGTCCCGAAAGTTCATGCAGATGCGCACCGTCCCATTTTTCTTCATCACTGGGGCAATGTTGGCGATCCAGTCTGGGTATTGAACTTCTTGGATGAAGCCGGAGTAGATTAGCTTCTTGAGTTCGGCGTTGATACTCATTTCAAGTTCGGGCTGCATTCTTCTTGGTGCTTGTTTGACTGGCTTGACGTCCGGAGATATCGCCAACTTATGCACAACTATTTCTGGATCTAATCCCGGCATCTCAGAATAGTTCCATGCGAATCAGTCTTTATACTACATGAGCACATCTTTTAGCGTAGGCTCCTGCTCTTAAGACAGCAATTCACTGACGAACGTTGGTCGCGGGTCGTTTGCCGTCCCCAAGTCGATTTTTCTCAAGTTGTTCGCCGTGGTGTGTATCCTATCTTTCAATTCTTTTTGAGCCGGTGGAAATTCTGAGATCGCATCATCTTCATCCTTATTTTCGAACCACTAGGAGAGGTCATCCATATTCTCAAGCACTCCATCTTCCGACAGCGTTATCATGTGACAGGTACGGGATCATTTCCAAGACCGATATTGATTTGGTTCTATTCTTGCTATATACGTTGCTTTTGGTAAATGCTTTTGTGGTGGGTCTACCCTCCAACTGTTGGATAGAGCGAATATGCCGAGTTGATATTGGTCTTCGACCCAGTTTTTGAAGGTGAAGCAGTCTTCAAGAGGATGTCCTATCGCTCGGTGATAGGAGCAATAATCCGGGTGATGAAACTCGTTTTGTTGGTCGGGGTGCCGAGACTCCGGGAGTGTCAGCATTTGATGTTTCATGACAAGGTCAAAAATTCTCCTTGTCTTGTCTCGAGGGAAAGAATATGCTCAACCCATCTTTTTCATAAGAGACGGATTTCGGCTGACGTTTTCTCGATCGCATGGCCTTTTGGATCCGTTTTGCCGCTGTCGAACGTTTTTTCCGTTCTTTAACTTGTTTTTGCCTCTGCGTCGGGCCTTTTTCTTGTCTTGGGAATGCATGGTGGGCAGACGGTGGAGGGCATTGTCATCCTCCGTACCCTGCTTAAGGAGGCGTTGCGTCTTGTCTTTCTCGTAAATGGCCATTTCGCGGTTGTGGTCGTTCTAAACCTTTTGACTCGCTTCCTTTACTGGCTTGTCCATCTATTCTTCAAACGGAGGACTCGGCATTTTTATGAAAGGACCTTGTTCTGGTTCAGTATCAGCGTCTTTTAAAAGAGCACCCTCTTTTTCATTGAGGTCATTTATGACATGGCAGCCATGGAATTGCTCCTGTTTCTTGGACTGGACATATCCAAGTCCATCGTTTTCATTTTTCCGTTGGGCAATTTTCGCTGAGTTCCGGGGACGTTCCAAATCCTTGTAGAACTGAGCTTGTCGAGGAGTCTATTTGAAAGGTATGCCTTGGTATCTTAATAACCTTCTCAATCCCTCCTTATAGTATCTGGGCAGACGGATGGGTTGGAGCCTATCGAGCACAAAATAGGAACCATGCCAGACTTCTCTTTCGACTCTAGGCTCCGTGGATCGATGGAATAGGATCGCCTTTTCACCTTTTCGCCTGGAAGGGATGTAGAATGTCTGCAGCTCTTGCACACTATATGTCTCAAGTGCGTCAAGCTCTCTGTTGTGCTGCCGCTGAACCATGGTGATTTGCAAACTCTGATCATCTCTAGTGAAGGCCTTCATTAATTGACAGACCGAGAACACTGCGTTGACATCGTCTTCAGAGTCACTGCAAAACACCAAAATAGGGGTAGATGGTCCCGGCTTGTTACATTGGGGCGTCCCCGAATAGATTATCTCTTCTTCCTCCTCGGTATCGCTCCCGAAGACCGGAATAGTGGTGATATGTTTTTTCTTATTCTCCGTTTTATGGCATCTTTCCATGTCTTCAAAGTCTGGTAGGAAATACTTTGCATCTTCATACTTTCGGACTTCATTTACGGAGAATGGGTTTAGTTCCCCCGTCTCGGTATACTCGAGACCATCTTTGAAATACTTCATACACTGATGTTGTGTAGAAGGGATGATGTTTTACTCGTGTAACCAAGGGCTGCCGAGCAAAGCGTTGTAGCAGGTCTAGGCGTCAATGACAAGAAATTTGATGTCAGTGACGAGCAGCCCAAAGCGCAATGTCAGTATTACAGACCCGAGCATCTGTGATGACTGGGAGTCGAACCCGGAGATGGTGATTTTATCACGAGCGAGGTGTTGAACGCTCATGCAGATTTCTTTTAGCACCCTCACATTTAGGTGGTTGACAGAGGACCCGTTGTCAACTAAGATCTTCCCTATCTTGATGTCATGGCAGTACCCGGTGACATACAGGGGACGGTTGTGCTTGCACGTTCCGAGGAGGAGATCTTCATCGCCGAAAGTGATGTCAGCTGTGTGCGCTTCTTCCAGCTCGTCCTTCATCTTTTCTTCGGTAATTAAAGCTTGAAACTGCTCGGGCTCTTGTAATGCCCTGATCAGAGAATCTCATGCCTCTTTAGAAAACAGAAGGGCGTCCAAAACGCTTAGCTGTGAGGGTATCTTCCTCAGGTGTGCCAGGACATTGTAATCCACTTCGTTTTTGTCACGACCCGAAAGTACGGAACGTGACCGGCACTTAAACTACGAACGTCTCGAGACGTAAGTAATCTAAGTAAACCGAAAACCCAGAAATCCAAACCAAGAAAAGTAGTAGAGTGCAGGAAAACCAACTTAAGCAAGTAATTTCAATAGCATAAGCCGAATTATGCGGTTTTTTAAAACATCAAAATTTTACTGAAAATTTCGGCAGAGTCTCCTTTGTAAATACTGGCCCCCAAACGGGATACAACATGAATAGTATACGAAATCAAGAAAAAGGCATCCCCAAGCGGGAGCTAGCTCTTCGTCAATCGACGGTCACAACCACACAAACAATAAAATATACAACGCCAACGGCGAGGATCAAAACTCAAAAGGAAACTCAAAACTACCAGAAATATAACGAGCGACTCTAAGGTCGAAAGAATAACCAACACTGGTCTCTATCTCAAAATACATGTTTGGTTGATGGAATTTACTAGATACAACTGAATAATATCATACAAGGTAATATGATGGGTACGATACAAGAAAAACCCACCTACTAGCAAGTCACCCGAATGAAACTGAGCCCGCAAGCCGTAATGAAACCTGTACGGCAAACCTGCAAGAAACTGGGGCACAACGGGGGTGAGTTGCCAACTCGTGAATAGAAAAACATCTACGCACAGAAATCGCATAAATAACGCAACCTAGGTCAATAATCATAATATATCCTCAAAATAAGTATATAACATGCAGCCTATAACAAGGCTAGGGTAAATATCTAACCCGAGTGTAAACTCATGTGCCCGTGTCAGTGCCTCAAGTAGCAATATATCCTACGAATGAGGTATGAATGCATGAAACAGAATACATGTAAATGAAGAAACTGTTTTCATAAATTAGTGAGATTTCCTTCGTATTTTTAAACTGAGGTATCATAAATGAAATCAGCATCAACAGTGTCTAGCATCGACACAAAACATAAATCTCACTGTCTCGAAATATCAATGTCTCAATCTCAATATCTAGGGCGCCGTCAGTCCAGACCGGCCCCTACCATAAATCTCAAGACCACGACGGTATCCTCCGGATATCCGACGCGTCGGGTAAAATCACCGGTAGGTAGTACTCCCCTGCCAGGCTCAACGTCATCACCACATTCCTCTTGCCCCGGGGTACCGCACCGGGTCCACCATGTACCCGAAACGGTTCATCCGTCTCCTCGAATCGGGTTTCCAAATCCATCAGCAAACTCATGGTGGACGACTCATACATCATGGGAAAACCGCACTTTTTATTTTAAAAGAGAGAATATGTTTATTTGTGTTTTTGCGGTTTTCCTCCAAATCCAGAAAATCTCATAGAAATCCAAATCCAAACCTCAATAGCATGCAAAATAGTGAATATATGCATGAGAATCCATGAATGCGGCATAACAATGAATAACAGTATGCATGAAGTAGCAGGTAATAACTACAATGTCTAAACTATTCGCCAATAGGCTATGTCAAGCAATAATATATTTTCTAAGGTGTACGTGACATGGCAATTACCGATGAAGATGTGTGTGAGCCGGCAAGTAAGTGTACGTGGTACATACGCATCATCGGTAATGGTGCTGGTGTCCTATCAGCATGATATTAAAATGGTGTATGAAACATAATATAAGAATGCGATGCAAAGCGAACCACAAAAAAGTGGGAGCTGAAACTAGACGTAACCAAAACTAATCTGCATTAATCTAATATAAGTCCTACGAATGGTGCCTTTTGAAATAACACGAATCATGGGGTTTTGAAAATAGGGCTACGGTGTTTTTATGAAAAGATACGTCGTTTTTGAAATGTCCGTAGATTCCCTTGAGCTGTCTTTAAAAATGCCCACGATTCGTTAGTTTTTGAAATAGGTAAGAAGTCTAATCTACTCTAACAACTACACTAAACTATACGGCCGAACTAACAAGCTGAACTACAGGTAAGGAAACCGCCTAACATCTGAGTCGAAATATAAATATATATAAGTCGGTGATCCCGCCTCAATAGTATCGCGTACGATACAGTATATCATCTGACATCCTCGAGTCATGAGCGCGGATCTATCATCAATATAGGCTCGTACGGTAAATCGTCGTACGGCATCCCAAAAGCTGGGTACGGTTCAATATCACACTATCTCATCACATTTCAGATATCACTTATCATATCATATAATCTGGGGTACTGATCTAAGTCTAGTACAACTGATATCATCTTCAAAGTATGAATGCGGGGGTAAACACACATCCCGAACCCGCAAGAATCACATTTCGTATCCCAAATACGAATCATATCAAATCACCGATCTCGCGGCACAAAGCCCACATCATCGACTCAACTCCAAAGTCATCCCATATCATCAAACACCGTGCAAGTATAAGAAACATACAAGTGTACGCGTGTGGGTGCAAATCTATCCTATGGTTCGCAACTAGGAACTACGCTAGTTATTTCTACCCCTAACTAACCATAACACACTAACTATCACACATAAAACTATACTAAATAGTACTAATTACGGACTGCGGGGGTGCTATACGCCATCCACCCGACTTCTCCCCGTAGATATAAATCTACTCACCTGGTCCTCGCTAGCCGGTGCCGACGTCGCCACGCGCTTGCTTGTCGTCTCGAAGTCCATATGGGGTACCTACATATCACAACGTATCGTATCGCATAAAAACCCAATTCAAAATCGAAACGGCATACGAAAACTAAATCGGCACGCGTATCATGCATAGGTCAAAACCTATCGCCTATACATGCAAGAATAGTCAAACCAACCCTCGATGTCGATGTACGAACGTCAAACCATCGAGAAAATCCAATCACATTCATTTGCACATTCACGAACACTAATTTTAATATAAAATAGGTTAAAACTCACGAAAACCCCAAATTCACTCTAAAAACCGTTTTTCCGAAAAACTAGCAAGCAAAATTACCCGTTTTAGTACAAAACTCGATGTTTAAATGAATGTAGCGGCCAATATATTTATTATATATCTTAAATAAGTCAATAAAACCATTTCCATAATTTAATCACATAAATTTGCATAATTTCCAAAATCCTAGTTTGCAAAAATATCAATTTTAACACTTTTTAATGTAAAATTCATAATTTTACAATTAAACTTGGTTTTGCATATTTTAAATGGTTAAACCACTCAATATAATTTCTAAGATATGATGAAACCATAACCATATTTTAATTCTCGATTTAACACAATATTTACAAAAGCTAGTTCGCAATTTTGACCAATTTCGACCATTTTATAGCAAAATGCACATACAACAAACTAGTTTGGATTTGCATGATTTAAAGCATTAAGCTACATTTTATAATGTTAATAAAGTCATCAAAACCTTAATCACATTTTTAATCCCAAGAATTTAACAAATTTCAAAAACCTAGTAAGCAATTAGCAAATTAACACAATATTTCAAGTAACAACTTGTAATTAACAACTAGATTAGTTTTCTACAACACTAATTATGTTAAACCACTTCACTAAACCATGCACAATCAACCACAACTCATTTTCCACAACAAACCCTAACTTGAAATCCAAAACTTGCAATTAGAACCAATCTAAAACCTAATTAAACACTTAATAAGCTAACATAAAGCAATTAAACAACAATCTCACTAAAGGGTTAAAATTTATACCTCCAAATTGAGTTCTAGCATGTAAAATCCTAGCCTCCAAAAGTAGCTTCCATGCTCCTAGATCCATGCTAGATAGGCAAGAAATAATGGGTAGGAGTTGGATTTGGAAAAAGCTTTGAAATTGTTTGGATTTTGAAGCTTTTTATGGATTTTTGAAGCAAAAATGGAGTGAGAACTTGGGGGAGGGGGGGCTGCTGCTCAAAGGATCAGTTTTCGGCCAGAAAATGAGGGGGGTGGGTGAGTGAGGAGAGAGAGTGAGGTGGGGAAAGTTGTTTCAAGTCAAAGTCAACTCAAAATATATCATTTTCTACTCTTTTCTTTTCTTTTCTTTTCCTTTTCTTTCCTTTGCAAACCAAGTGGGGAAAAAGGTGAGGGCTGCTGAATTTGGCTAAGGGGAGGAGTAAGTGGGTGTGTGTGGGTGTGGGTACGGGTGTGGGGTGAGGAAAAATGATAAATACAGTACCCCAAACATCCATTTACGCTAAAAAAAAGCCTTTTTTCCTCAATAATTTCTAAACCGTTTTGGCAAATGATTTCGTTCCAAAAACCACATGATAAATTTTTATTTAATGTTTTATGATGCACCAAATTTGTTTCAACTCATTCCAATTTGTAATTTTCCCTAATTAAATGTATTAGTGACGGCTTAAAATAATAATAAAATAATATTTTTTTCAGAAAATTTGAAATTTCACCAGCGGCTCAATAAACAGCAAATAATAGCAATTACATAGCTAGAATATGTATATTTAATTTTTATAATAAGATATTTGTATTTTGATTTTTTACAGAAAACCCCCTTATTTTACCGTTTTTTCGAAATTCCACCGAAACGATTTTCAAAACGTTACAATCTTCCCCCCTTAAAGAAATTCGGTCCCCGAATTTAAATTCAAACTCCCCCAAATACTAAAACATCTAAGAAAACCCATCAAGTCGTCGGGGCTCCGAAATTGTAAATACATAAAACAGTTCGTAGCGCAGCGCATGCGCTTGAAAAATGAGTATATAACTCAAATCAAAACTCCTCCAAGCATCCCGCGATCATCGGAGTCGTGGAGAAGACATCAATGCCAAATCCAAATCAAAACCAATATGATATAACTCAAAACTATAAATGTAACTATCGAATCTATATCTGTAAGCATCTGAAGGAAATGCATGCCAAATCTCTTTAAGTCGCTGTGCAACGCGTATAACACTGCACAGTGGCGGACGTCTACCATAAGAAAATAACTATATACATATATACTTTTGTTTGAATTGTACGTTCCGCCGTTTTGGAAACAATTTGGAAGGGTCTCCTTGTTTTAAACATTTCGTGTCATATCAGACACGTAAGTAAATACTGAGGCTATAGCTCGCTTTTGGAAATCCCTTCAATAACTATCAATGCATGCAAAATGTATTCAGGTACTGTTCTCTGACTAGCCCTGCTCAGTACGGAAACACATAGCAATATCATAAAAACGTACTGCTCTATACGAAATCAATCCCCAAAATATGCACATGAATGCTACGTGCGTCTGGTGCGCACGGAAATCAAAATCCATGAATATGCTATACATGCGCACAGAAACAACATCTAAGTGCATCGGGTGTGCACGAAACATCTGTCGTAGGCAACGTGTGTGCCTGACAGCAAAATCAGGTGCATCTGACATGCACGAAAAATCTCGATTTAGTGCATCTGGTGTGCACCAAAATCGCATCTCAAGACATGCGCTCAACATGCGCGAAAATCTAAATCAGGTGCATCCATCGTGCACGAAATCATGAAATCCAATATCAAGCTCCGAACGTGCGCAAAATCACTCAGGTGCACAAGGTGCACAAAACAAATATCGAGTATCACAATCGAAATCAAAGTCCAGTGCATCTAAATGCACAAAAGGCGTATCACTGCACTGCAAGCATATATAAACTATACAGAGTGCAGGAACCAAATCGTGTGCGTGCATATGCACAAAATCAACTCAAATGTCTAAAACCGTAAAATCACAAACATGTGAAACTAAAGAACGAAAACGATATCTAGTGCAACACTATGCAAAGATCGTAAATCCTCAATCATCAAAATCAAATCATACGAATAAATCACCCAAAACATCGGAATCAATAATGGCGGAATAGTACCGCTCCAGCGCATCCTCTAAGAATCTCGGCCAACTGTCGCGGTCACTAGTGGGACGTCTCGTCGATGATCATGAACTCTGTCCTGCTGGGGTGCGTAACCATGACCACTCCTGGGTCAAAGTTTTCACTGTGAATTACCAATCTTTCGGTCCATCGGCTCATCGGCCCTGTCAGGTGTGCTAACGGGGACGATTCCGTTCTGGCACTCCTCTGGTCATCTCTTGGTCAATCATCGCAACCACTCGTGAGGCAGCATATCACTGGCGTCGGCCTCTGGCTCTCTGAATGTACGTGACACATCTGATCCTGGGTGCAAGTATCATTGCAGCAGTGTCCTGGAAGGAATCCTGCTCACGGTCTCTTCCATGTCTCGCCTTCTGCCAACTGTCCGGAAGTCATTGTCCTTTCCTATATCTGCATCTTTGCTCTGTAACGGCTGCATACCCATCGCGACTCCTTCTGGAAGGTATATCCAGTACTCTGCCTCGGCATGCGCATCGCATCTCTGATGTCGGCGGAGTGGAATGTCATCTCATCTAGATCTGGTATGAACCTCTTACTTCACTTTTCTCTAATGTCGTCTGCTTTGGACTCGTCTCGTCGCGGCTGCATGGACTAAGCTCCAACGGCTATCCTCATATCTGGAGTCTCCCAAGAAATGCATCTCACCACCTAGCATCTGAATTAAGTCGAGCCATCTGATCGAGTCGTCAAAACCTCATAATCCCCCAAGAGCTCAACATCTTGTGCACAGTTTAATAGTATCGAGTACATACCACAGCATCGGTGGTCCAGCCGTAGAAGGGCAAACCCAAGCCTCACTAATGGCGCCGCAGAACTGCCGCAAACCCGAAGGTTCAAAGGCTTTCACACGGTCATTAAGTCGAGTTAGGGTTTCATTCTTCTAGAGGGACCATAGAATTGCCTGCATGTCTTTCCGACTACTTTAGACTTGGAATAATAGGTTTCTGACATTCGATCGTCTCTGTCGACTCCCAACGTCTCCGCGTGAAGTCGTCTCTAGCTGGAATCAATCTGTCTGATGACCTCGCATCGGGGTAGCGAACGAACCACATGTCCTAGTCATTCATCCTCGGTGACTAGCGACCTTCAATCATCTCTTAGTACAACTCGTACTGCAATAACTCCAACATCTGGGGCGATATCTCGTCGTTCGCAGCAATAACGGGCTCACTCGTCTGCACGCTGAACCGTGCCTCGATCATCATGAATAAGCAACACACCAACGGTCATCAAGATCTGGCTGGCCTCTATCATTGGCTCAATCCTCTAATACTGATCGGCACGTCCGAGAAGTCTCATAAAGGCGATCTGCCAAACGCTCATGGCGCGGAAACACAGTAAAAAGACACATCTATGCAATCGTGTGTCGCCGGAATCACGCCATGGTCAGTCCTCGTTCATAACGAGCTCATGCTGACCACAACTCTAGCCGTAGCTCTCCCTGCCGTAACCGTAGCAGCAAAACCAAACTGGTACCGATGAGGCTAGATCAGGAAGGAATATAATACTGAACAAGGAAATGTACATCCTAAGGCTTCATAAGTGGAGTGGCGTGTCGTAAATATGCCGCGGAACATATCAACGGTACGTCACTCTACTTTAGTCACCTATTCCATCAACCAAGGGTCATCCTACGCTCCGAAGGTAAAAACCTAACGCTCTGATACCAACTTTGTCACGACCCGAAAGTACGGAACATGACCGGCACTTAAACTACGAACGTCTCGAGACGTAAGTAATCTAAGTAAACCGAAAACCCAGAAATCCAAACCAAGAAAAGTAGTAGAGTGCAGGAAAACCAACTTAAGCAAGTAATTTCAATAGCATAAGCCGAATTATGCGGTTTTTTAAAACATCAAAATTTTACTGAAAATTTCGGCAGAGTCTCCTTTGTAAATACTGGCCCCCAAACGGGATACAACATGAATAGTATACGAAATCAAGAAAAAGGCATCCCCAAGCGGGAGCTAGCTCTTCGTCAATCGACGGTCACAACCACACAAACAATAAAATATACAACGCCAACGGCGAGGATCAAAACTCAAAAGGAAACTCAAAACTACCAGAAATATAACGAGCGACTCTAAGGTCGAAAGAATAACCAACACTGGTCTCTATCTCAAAATACATGTTTGGTTGATGGAATTTACTAGATACAACTGAATAATATCATACAAGGTAATATGATGGGTACGATACAAGAAAAACCCACCTACTAGCAAGTCACCCGAATGAAACTGAGCCCGCAAGCCGTAATGAAACCTGTACGGCAAACCTGCAAGAAACTGGGGCACAACGGGGGTGAGTTGCCAACTCGTGAATAGAAAAACATCTACGCACAGAAATCGCATAAATAACGCAACCTAGGTCAATAATCATAATATATCCTCAAAATAAGTATATAACATGCAGCCTATAACAAGGCTAGGGTAAATATCTAACCCGAGTGTAAACTTATGTGCCCGTGTCAGTGCCTCAAGTAGCAATATATCCTACGAATGAGGTATGAATGCATGAAACAGAATACATGTAAATGAAGAAACTGTTTTCATAAATTAGTGAGATTTCCTTCGTATTTTTAAACCGAGGTATCATAAATGAAATCAGCATCAACAGTGTCTAGCATCGACACAAAACATAAATCTCACTGTCTCGAAATATCAATGTCTCAATCTCAATATCTAGGGCGCCGTCAGTCCAGACCGGCCCCTACCATAAATCTCAAGACCACGACGGTATCCTCCGGATATCCGACGCGTCGGGTAAAATCACCGGTAGGTAGTACTCCCCTGCCAGGCTCAACGTCATCACCACATTCCTCTTGCCCCGGGGTACCGCACCGGGTCCACCATGTACCCGAAACGGTTCATCCGTCTCCTCGAATCGGGTTTCCAAATCCATCAGCAAACTCATGGTGGACGACTCATACATCATGGGAAAACCGCACTTTTTATTTTAAAAGAGAGAATATGTTTATTTGTGTTTTTGCGGTTTTCCTCCAAATCCAGAAAATCTCATAGAAATCCAAATCCAAACCTCAATAGCATGCAAAATAGTGAATATATGCATGAGAATCCATGAATGCGGCATAACAATGAATAACAGTATGCATGAAGTAGCAGGTAATAACTACAATGTCTAAACTATTCGCCAATAGGCTATGTCAAGCAATAATATATTTTCTAAGGTGTACGTGACATGGCAATTACCGATGAAGATGTGTGTGAGCCGGCAAGTAAGTGTACGTGGTACATACGCATCATCGGTAATGGTGCTGGTGTCCTATCAGCATGATATTAAAATGGTGTATGAAACATAATATAAGAATGCGATGCAAAGCGAACCACAAAAAAGTGGGAGCTGAAACTAGACGTAACCAAAACTAATCTGCATTAATCTAATATAAGTCCTACGAATGGTGCCTTTTGAAATAACACGAATCATGGGGTTTTGAAAATAGGGCTACGGTGTTTTTATGAAAAGATACATCGTTTTTGAAATGTCCGTAGATTCCCTTGAGCTGTCTTTAAAAATGCCCACGATTCGTTAGTTTTTGAAATAGGTAAGAAGTCTAATCTACTCTAACAACTACACTAAACTATACGGCCGAACTAACAAGCTGAACTACAGGTAAGGAAACCGCCTAACATCTGAGTCGATATATAAATATATATAAGTCGGTGATCCCGCCTCAATAGTATCGCGTACGATACAGTATATCATCTGACATCCTCGAGTCATGAGCGCGGATCTATCATCAATATAGGCTCGTACGGTAAATCGTCGTACGGCATCCCAAAAGCTGGGTACGGTTCAATATCACACTATCTCATCACATTTCAGATATCACTTATCATATCATATAATCTGGGGTACTGATCTAAGTCTAGTACAACTGATATCATCTTCAAAGTATGAATGCGGGGGTAAACACACATCCCGAACCCGCAAGAATCACATTTCGTATCCCAAATACGAATCATATCAAATCACCGATCTCGCGGCACAAAGCCCACATCATCGACTCAACTCCAAA